>CANDYM010000707.1:0-29957 GCA_947397865.1 Polietes domitor
AGCTCGACATTTGCTTAATATCCGGGGATAATGGCTTAGCGTTTCAATTCATCAACCATTCCAATATCCTGCCAAATTCGTTTATGAAGTGAGATTTCAATACATAATATTAGGGCTTTAATAAATTCACTATTGAAATATTTAAATTCAGCAAATATGATAAATTTTATTTTGTATTCCCTCCACCACAGGATGGGGATGAAATATCGACTTGAGACCCTATAAAGGATATAAACTCTTCATCTTCATAAAATTCTAAGAATATCTTGCCATGTCATCCATCAGTCCGTCTTCTGAAAGCATGCTATCATCTAAACGAACGGAGCTAGGAAGTACAAATTTTCAAAAATGTCGTAGATCGGTTGGGATTGAAACTGGGAGTAATCGGTCCAAAGTCTTAAAATGTTTTCTCCTGATAACCCCTAATATTTAGAGTAATTCAGCATGTTTTTATACCCCACACCACTTCGTGGACTAGGGTATTATAAGTTAGTTTTCTGCCAAATGTTTGTAACACCAAGAAATAAACGAGTTAGACCCACCTTTCAGTATACGGATCGGCTTAGAATCACCAGCTGAATCAATTTAACGGTGTCTGTCTACCCGTCCGTCTGCCCGTCTAAGCTTGTTCGCACTCTACAGGTCGCAATTGTTGCCCGATTGTAGTGAAATTTGGCAAAAGTTATTTTTCTCCAGGGACCATCGGTATTGAATTGGGGTAATTTACACTATTACTGCTCTAGAATAGACATTTTACATGGGATCATGACCAAATTTTTAGGATCGTGTTATATTTGAACTAGAAACATGGGTTCGTGGTTTCCTATAGGCCCCATACAAATGTACCTCCGATATACAATATTACTGCTCTAAAATGCACATTTTTCATCGGATCTTAATCAAATTACCCACACAATGTTAAATTTAGCCTGGAAACACTTGTTTTGAAAGCCAGCTATATAGGTCAATGTTTCGGTATAGCCCCCATACAAATGGGCCCCCAGTTTACACTATTACCGCTATAGACTCTAGTCTATTACACCTCTAGAACACACATCGTGCGCTGGATCTCGATACAATTTTGCAGATCATGTTAGATTTCAACTATAAATACCTACTTTGAAAGTGATCTGTATGTGTTCACTTTTTAATGTAGCGCCCTTACAAATGGGCCCCATTTTTAGTATTGCTCCTCTAGGACCAACATTTTACATCGGAAGTTTTAAAATTTTGCAAATATTCTATTTCAACTAGGACTACTTACCATGAAAGTCAAATATATGTGTCCACATTTTGGCACAATCAGATCCTTCAGAACCTATATTTTACATCGGATCTTTATAATATTTTGCATATCATGACCCATTTCCACTAGGAATGCCTTAAGGGAACTATAATGGCCCTTGTTGTGGTACAACCCCCCAAGTGTTGTTATAGGCCCCTTGCAAATGTCCGTCCAATTTATCCTGTAAAATCTGCATTTGTCATCGGATCTAGCTCAATTTTTCTAGATCAGATTATATTTACTCTTGGAATACCTACCCGAAATTGTTTTCCAAATTCGTAATTTTAAGGGGTAAAATAGGAATAGAGGGATAAAAATAGTACAAACGAAAAAAAGTTTTTTTTTTTTTAACTCTACTTTCGAGTGATAGAATCATGAAATTCGGTGTGTACGTCCCTCTAATTGCTTAGAAACATGAAATAAAAAGATTTTCAAAATTCATACTTTTAAGGGGTAAAATGTGAAAAGAGATATACAAATATTTTCAACCAATTGGCCGCATCTATGGCAAAAATGGATAGAATCATGAAGTTAGTTTATATTGCACTGTGTACGTGAGAGATAATGGATTTTGAAAATTTGTAATCTTGGAATTAAAATGGAATCAAACGGCAGTAGCTGAAAATGAACCCACTGTTCCGACAGATATAAGGTATTTAAGCTTTTTTTGAAGATTGCTGCCTTATATTTACTGCATGAATTGACTTAAAGAATTATTTCGATATATAGTAGAAACATTTTGATAGTCTTGCGTTTATTAAAATAATTACAATATTATATTTTGTTATAAAATTATTTTTTTCAATATTTTTATTTGTTTTTGTTTGGCTATATTAAAAAATCAAGATTTCCTGTAATGTTACTGCTTTTCTATTAAAATGGACAGCCTCTGTGGAATGCAGTTCATGGTGTTGGGAGTATAAAGTTCGGCCCGGTAGAACTTAACTCCATTTTTACTTACTTTTCCAACATTTTTTTTGCTACAAGCCTAATTTTATGTTTGCAATGATTGACTAGGACTTCAGTGTATCAATGATTGTCAAAGTCGTGGCTTCGGTAGGCGATTCTAATTTTATAAAAAAGAAAATTGAACACATTGAATAAGAACAACCTTCGGGTAAACAACTATTTCAGAAGTAATATATAAAGAGAACTTTTTTTAATGCACAAAAATACCTAAAGGAGATTACATTATATCTTTTCCGAGATATTAAATATAATAATGTTCGATTTTGTATTGTTTTAACATTTGTGAACTTAAATTCTTCCACAGCATTTTTTGCTACGATATCGCCAAAAAAATAGAATATACTTTTTTGCAGAATTCAATAAAAACTCGATTGTGGAGTTTGGAGTGGAAATTTTCTTGTGGGTTCTATAGCGTTCGCCTCAAGTCAAATAGTACGTGGTTTGAGATTTACAGTGGCCCAAAGTAGAAACTATTGGTGGTTTTTATGAAGAGATAATTTCGTTTATGATGTAATAATTTTCGAAAGCGTCAGTATATTGTCAGAAATTATAATTGTTTTACAAAATTATTTTCGATTTCAGCAGGCAATATTATATGTACAGTTGAACTTCGATTAACCGTGACTCTATTAACCGTGATTATCTATTAACCGTGAAGCTGAGTGGTTGATTTTTACCTCTATTAACCGTGATTTACCTCTATTATCCGTGATGCACGTGTCCATATGACTGCTTGTTTGTTTTTTTTTTTTTCGTATAATACACACACATCTCTCATATTAAATTTCGGTGATTCCCCTTTTTCATGAAAGTGTAATTTTCATATCAAATTTCATATTCATTCATCAGTGTGAAATTTGATCTGTCAAGACGTGTTTTCCTTACATCATGCCACCGTCAAAAGCTAAATCCGCGAAAAGAGCAAGAAAGGTTCTTTCAATTAAAGAAAAAATGGAGCTGATTAATGAATACTCAAAACGTAAAGTACCTTTTAAAATGTTGTCTGAAAAATATGGAGTTGGCATTCAAACTGTATCCGATTTAATAAAAAACAAAGATCGGATTTTAAAATTTTGCCCCGATACTGATTCAATGATTGGCCTTAAACACAGATATACACTAAAAACATCCGAAAATCCAAAAGTTGATTTCGCAACATATGAATGGTTTCGGCAAGAAAGATTTAAGGGAACTCCAATTTCAGGCAAGTTAACTGAAATCGAGATATTGTATGAACTTAAACTGAAATTTGCGAAATCAGGCGAAATGATTGTCGAAAAGGCAAAAATGTTCCATTTGAAGTTAAAGATGAATTCAGAGTGCACTTATTCATTTGGTTGGTTGGATAAATTCAAAAAACGTCATGGAATCCGTCGACTGAAATCTACGGGAGAAAAGGAGTGTGATGATTATGAGTCTGCTACGATGTTTGTGGACGACTTGGATGAAATCATTAAAAACGAACAACTTACAACTGAACAGATCTACAATGCAGACGAAACCAGTCTATTTTGGAGGTGTTTGCCTCAGAGTTCTTTGGCTAGTGGTAATGAATATTCTATTGAAAGGTACAAGGAATCCAAGGAGAGAATCACAGTGCTAGTTTGTTTATGCTGCAGGAACTCACAAGTGTAAATTGATGATAATAGGAAAAAGTGCCCATCCAAGAGCTTTAAAAAACGTTGAACACCTTCCTGTGATTTATAAATCTAATAAGAAAGCTTGGGTAACACAACAGCTATTTCTGGAGTGGTTTAATCAAAATTTTGTACAAGAAGCAAAGGAACATCAACGGCGCATCGGTCTCAAAAATAACTGTAAAATACTTTTACTATTAGACAACTGTCCAGCACACCCAGATGTAAATGCTATGATATCTGAAAACGTTACAGTAAAATATCTCCCACCAAATTGCACGTCCTTGATTCAGCCTATGGATCAAGGAGTAATTCGGAGCTTCAAATGTCACTACCGTAAACTGATCGTTCAAAAACTTGTTGGTGCTAATGAGAGACGTGAGTTCGTTAAATCTTTGAATATTAAGACAGCTTTGTGGGCAGCCGCAGCTTCGTGGGCAGCCGCAGCTTCGTGGGACTCTGTAACTCCACAAGTTTTAAAAAGAGTTTGGAATAACTTACTATCTCATAATGAAGATGCTCCAAATAGCCTTGTTGAGATACAAACAGATATAACCATACCGTGTGGATGTACGATTGATGCTGTCGAAAAGTGGATGGTGTGCGACTCTGATGTCGCTCCGTTTGCTATTATGTCTGAAGACGATATCGTAGACATGGTTACCCAAAGCCAAGAAGATGAGCTTGGATGAAACGCCTACATTGGCTCAGGCAATAGATGCTAGTAGTGTTTTGTTAGGTTTTTTAGAAAACTTTAATTGTCCAAGTATTTCAGAACCAGATAAAATGCAAATATATCGCATACAAACTCATTTGTTGGAAGAACAATCAAAAGCTAAAAGCATAAGACAGACTTCCATAAAAGATTTTTTTTAAATAAATGTATGTATTCCTAAAGATATGATAAGTTATTTATAGATGCAGAATTACATGTTTTTGTCATAAATAAGTAAAAATAATAAAATTTATAAATGTAAAATTTTACCTCTTTTAACCGTGATTTTCGGTTATCCGTGATTAGCCCGGTCCCGAGCATCACGGTTAATCGAAGTTCATCTGTATATTATAACGAAAGACTATATGTGCCAAATTTTGTCAAAATCGGAAATGTTGAATTTTCAAAACCATAGATTTTGTGTTGTTTTTGATGGAATTACCCTAAACAGATATCCATATCAACCTAATAGATATTTTTGCATTGCTGGTAAAAATTTCTTGTGCATGCCAGTGTAATTACGAGTTCACATTACTCTACCTGCTCGTTGAAATTACTGGCATCAGACAGGTATTTTTTCTGAGTATGTGTAAATAAAACGTACATGTTGGCGAATGATTAATCCTTAAAGAAATTAACATTCATAGCGCGTATACGCAACATGGTCCCATATAATTTCATTGCATAGATTCAATGAATGAAGAAGTGAGCAGGTATAAAAAATAGCACAAGTTGATGTTGTATAATGAAGTCTTCTGGCATTTGAATCACATGCACCTTATGAATGTAGGCAGTATTGTGCGGTTTTATTTAAATGAATTGGTCTATCGAATATAGGATGTCATAACAATATCGGATAATGTTCCTTATTGTGAGAATAATATAACGACAGAAGCTAAATAATTATAGACGGACAAGAAAAATCACAAAAAATGGTTCAAGTCAAACAAGTAAGGGCGGGCCGACTATAACACATTGATTAATCTAAAGACCTGCTAACACCAAAGATTTTTATGGGGGGCGCTGCGTTTTTCTTGAATAGCTCATAACAAAACTGATGGTATGTTTAAGCTAAATCTGATCATGGTATCCATTAACAATTAAGACCACAGATACTCTATTTAAGGAAACGGTGTTGGCTATTCATTATGATTACGCAAATGGTTCATTCCATGTCAAGCGGTACCATTTTTGACCTCAATAGCTGCGATTGCATTGATTTGTATACATATTTTTGGAATAAAAACAGAATTTTTTACGGGTTATGACCAAGTTAGCAGCGAAAAAAAATACTTTTTTTCAAATGCTACGTTAATTCCATAAACTGTAACCCAAAAAAAAAGTTGATGAACAATTTTAATTTTTTCCATTTTTTTGTACCGTGAGATTGCATCATCAGCAAAATAAAAAATATATATTTTTTCCAATACCTACTTTTTCTTGGATTTTTCATCGTTTTTAAACCTTGTGTTAATAAATTAAAAATTTTCATTCTGAAGATTTTTCACTGAAATTCTGTTTGATTTTCAAAAAATCGCAAAAAATAGAAGCAATCTTTCTACCACTTACGAACTTGCACAGCTTCTAAAAAAGACATCTACGAACACAACTTTAAAGTAATCATTTCGAAAAACAAAATAAAATAAATAATAAAAAAATAAATAAAAACAAGTAAGGAAAGGCTAAAGTCGGACAGGGCCGACTATATGATACACTCCACTTTCTATGTGTCGGGGCTATAACCAAACATGGAATAAAGTGACTAACTTTAACAATAAGTTCTTCCAGTTCACTTTGAAGAAATTCGGTGAAAATTCGTTGTTTCTGGGCGGAAAATGTCTATCCGGGAGCGAAATTTGTTTGGCAGCTGTATGTAAATCTGAACCGATCTGACCCATTTTCACAGTGGGTGCTTTTAGTTGAAATATACGATATTTTGAAAGATTTGAAGAAGATCTGTTAAAATGTGTGGTTTATAGAGTGGAAAAAGTGAAATCGGTAGTGAAATTTGTGTGGGAGCTATATATAAATCTGAACCGAACTGACCCATTTGCACCATGGCTGTTTATAGAACAAATATAATCATGTCGATTATGCACGCCGACGGATGGCTGCGGATCGGATTTTTTCCGCAGTTGAGTATTTTGGTATTATATAAGCCGATGGTAATGCCGTTGCGGAAAAATTCGTATTATGTATTCCTCATGCAACTCACTTCACATACAAAAATATCCGACAGAAAATCATCGCTGATTTGATGTGGATAAAGTACTTTTTGGTTGTTTTTTTATTTGTTTTAATTTCTAATGGAAGCTAAGAGGTAAGATGAGAAAAAATTAAATGTAAATGTTAAATGATTTGTTTTTTTTTTGTATTGCCACTTTTTTCTTCCAAATTTATAAAAAAACCAATTGATGAATACATTATAAAATGTTAGAATTTCAATTATTTTATTAATTTCAAATCTAAGAATATGTCAGCGCACTTTATTGGTTACTTTTGTTTGTCATTTGCTTATAAATGTCAATTTGACAGCTGTAATGTAATATCGACTTTATGTTGGTAATGCAGTCATCCGACGGATTACATAATACAATTTTCCTCACAAAGTGAGTCGAGTGCGGATCGAGTCAATCCGATCCGCAGCTAATCCGTCGGCGTGCATAATCGACATGAATATATTTCGCCTAATTTGAAGTGGATTTGTTAAAATATGTGGTTTCTAGAGCAGAAATAGTCAAATCGGGAGCAAAATTTTAATGGGAGCTACATATAAGTCTGAACCGATCTGACCTATTTTCACCATAGGTGTTCCTAGTTTAAATATAAGATGTTTTGCCAAATCTGAAGACAATCTGATACAATATTTGGTTTCTAGAGCGGAAAAAGTCAAAATAGGGAGCGAAATTTGTATAGGATATATATATAAATTTGAACCGATCCAACACATTTTTACCACAGCTGTTTCTAGTTAAAATATATGATGTTTGGCCAGTTTTGAAGAAAATCTGTTGTAATATGTGGTAGAGTGAAAAGAGTCAAATCGGGAGTGAAATTCTCATGGGGGCTATGTCTAAATCTGAACCAATTTTCTTCAAATTAAATAGCGTTCGTCCTTGTACAGTCCGATACCCTAGAGCGTAAAATATAGTAAAACGGGGGCACATTTGTATGGAGGTTATACCAAAATATGGACCCATATATTTTATTTTCATAGTAGCTATTTCTAGTTGAAATATAATATGATCTGCAAAATTTTATCAAGATCCAATGTATGATGTGCGTTTTAGAGCGCTAATGGTGTAAACTGGGGGCCCAGTTGTATGGTGGTTATACTAAAACATGGACCCATATAGTTGATATTCCTAGTAGGTGTAGCTAGTTTAAATATAACATGGTGCTGGAAATTTGATCAAGATTCAACATAAAATGTGCATTTTAGTGCAATAATAGTGTAAATCGGAGGTATATTTGTATGGGGACTATATCGAAATATGGACCCATGTAAACTACTTTCATGTTTGCCATTTCTAGTTCGAATACAAACCGATGCTGAAATTTGTATCGTGATACCATGTAAATGTATATTCTAGAGCAGTAATAGTGTTAATTATAGGGATATTTGTGCGGTGGCTATATCTCAATATGAACCGATTTCCTCCTAATTCAATACCGATGGTCCTTGACCAGAAAAATAACTTCTGCCACATTTCATGATAAAGAGTGATTTTTTTGAGGTTAGGATTTTCATGCATTAGTATTTGACAGATCACGTGGGATTTCAGACATGGTGTCAAAGAGAAAGATGTTCAGTATGCTTTGACATTTCATCATGAATCGTCTTACAAACGAACAACGATTGCAAATTATTGAATTTTATTATCAAAATGCGTGCTCTGTTAAGAAAGTTCATCGCACGCTTCCATTTTATGGTCAGTTTAATCGACCCACTGAAGCGGCTATTCGGGCTATTGTGACTAAATTTCGCACCAAATTTACATTGTTGGACATTAAACCACCAACACGCTTACGTAGAGTGCGAACTGAAGAAAATATCGCAGCTGTATCGGCCAGTGTTAATGATGACCACCAATTTTCGATTCGTCGCCGTTCGCACCAATTGGGTCTCTGTTACTCAAAAACGTGGAAATGCCAAAATTGGACTAAGCGGATGGACCACCTAAGACGCAGCCGCGGTCAACATTTAAATGAAATTATCTTCAAAAAGTAAATGTCATGGACCAATCTAACGTTTCAAATAAAGAACCGATGAGATTTTGCAAATTTTATGCGTTTTAAAAAAAAAAAGTTATCAAGCTCTTAAAAAATCACCCTTTACAACAATTGCGATCTGTAGAGTGAAATAGATTCAGCTGGTGATTCTAAGCCGATCCGTATACTTAAAGGTGAGTCTAGCTCGATTATTTCTTGGTGTTACAAACATTCGGCGGAAAACTACCCCACACCACAAAGTGTTGAAATAATTTTTCTGAAAATAATTTTCTTTTTATGTTTCAGAAATATGTATACAAAAAGAATACATACACAAACTTTCAAACCAATCGCTGTTATAGAGATCAGAAAAAGAACAGCTTGACATGGAATGACTCAAATGACGTTAAATAAATTCTGTCGGCAATATAATTTTGGAATGCTGGAAATGAGTGATGTGACTGGGTCGTGATTGACATAAACAATGAAGTCAGAATTTTATATTAACGAAATTATTCCTCCTCCATTACATATGAAGGGGTGTGGCAATTTTAATAACAAATGCTAAGTGTGAGTTGATTCCTTAAATCCTTTGCGGGGTGGAATTACTAATTTTTAAGTTTAATTAAAAATTTACATTTTATTGGGGCTGTCAAAGACAATATATACAAGGTTTTCCAACAACAGGTGTTATTTTGAATTACCCGGTATTTCGGTAGCTGTCACTTTTGAAGCTTTTATTCTTTGACATTTGACAAGTAGAAACTAGAACGACACACGCTTCGACAACGCATTGAAATTATCAAAATTCATGAATGAAAATGATACGGAATTTCATCGAAAAATCTTCTTGACTGATGAGGCCCATTTCCACCTCGGTGGTTATGTCAACAAGCAAATCTGTCGTATCTGGGGCTCGGAAACTCCAAGAGTTATTGTTGAGAAGCCTCTCCATCATCATCGTGTAACTGTTTGGCACGTTGATGCTAGATGCACTTACACAAAATTACAGCACAATAGGTGTCATTCAATAATAGGTTTTAACTTCATAACTTCATTTAACTCCAATACCGCCCATTTTTGGCACAACTATGCACATTGATGCTAGATGCACTTACACAAAATTTCAGCACTCTAGGTGTCATAGAACTGACAATATTCAATAATAGGATTTAACTTTGTATGCGCCTACTTTTCCAATACCGCCCCTTTTTGGCACAACTATGCACATTGATGCTAGATGCACTTACACAAAATTTCAGCACTCTAGGTGTCATAGAACTGACAATATTCAATAATAGGTTTTAACTTTGTATGGGAGGTGCCACGCCCACTTTTCCAATACCGCCCCTTTTTGACACAACTGTGCAGACTAATAATTAGTGAACCTTCACAAAAATTCAAGACTCTAGCTGCAACAGTATTCCGAATATGCTAATTTATAAAAAACGAATAAATCCCCAATTTGTGTGGGAGGTGCCACGCCCACTGAAAATATCAAAAAATTATATAGCCTATTTTCACCACCGGTTCAGCATGAACATACTGTGAAAATTTCAAGAAGATCGGTCCAGTAGTTTAGGCTGCTATAAAGAACAAACAAACAAACACAGATTCATTTTTATATATATAGATAGAAGAAGAAGATAAACGTATTGGTAGCCTTGACTTCTCTTGAAATAATAAAAATATTATATTTATTTATAAAATTATTTTTTCAATATTTGTTTGGCTATAATAAATAAATTATATTCCTGTAATATTACTGCACTTCTACGAAAATCGGCAGCCTCTGTGGAATGCAATCCATCCGCAGTTTTTACTTGTTTGAACAATATTATTTATATTATTTTTATATTATTTTCATAGCCACTTTTGCAGTCACAAACTAACGAGTGTATAGATAGCCAAATCAGAGTAAAATTTTGTTGTAATGAAAACATCAGAGGCTTTAAAATGAGACCACTTACTGGGAGCTTTAAAATCAGACGTTGACTATGGATTTTCTTTCTTTTTAAAGCCATTATATTTCGTGTTATTTTATATTTACTTTTTTGTTACCAAACTAATCATTTTTCATTTATTTTTGATCTAACATAACATATATTCACATATTTAGTAATATAATTACAGTTAACTAACTGAACCCCGCCCGCTTCTCCAGACAAAAACACTTACCGAAAAAAACAAAATTCGGGTTTATATTGTTTTCAGTAATATATATGTACTAATTTTTATAAAGTTATTATCAAAAACAGTTTTACTACGCCCTTCCCGTCCCCAGTGCTAGTTTTTTTTAATATATAGCCTATAGATCCTATCTGTATGAAGTTCCAAAACGAGACAAAAGTTTTTATAATATTAATAGGGATATATATTTAGTTCATGTGGGAGGTGACACACCCACTTTTCTCGTACCGCCCACTTTTTCCACAAATTTACACATTAATATTCAATGAACTCACACAAAATTTCAAGATTCTTGTTGCCATATAACGGAATAAATATTGGGTTCTAATTTTTAGATAATATGGCACGGCCATCTTTCCAATACCGCCCATTTGAATCTTGCCTACGTAATTGAAAACTTAATGAACTCACAGTATTTCAGGAAACTCGGTGTCTTGTGAGAGAAAATACTCTATAACTGGTTTTAATTTATTATGGGATGTGCCACGTCCTCTTCAAAAATCCCGCCCATTTTCTCCCAACTGCCCAGACTAATAGTGGATGGATTTACATAAAATTTCAGAACCCTAGGTGTCAGAGAAATGAATATATTTGATAATTGATTTAAATTTCGTCTGGGAGGTACCACGCCTCCTTTTCCAATTTCGCCAATTTTTTGCAAAACTGTCCAAATTAATACTCAGTGAACTCTCACAAAATATCATGACCCTGACTGTCATAGTACTCCAAATATGTTGCTTTTTAAAATGCGAAAGAAATAAATTTGTGTTATGAATAGGCAAATATCGGCAGCCAACTTTTATTGAATACGCAGAGTAATGTGTACTAAATCACTTAAAAGTAATGTCTTCCAAAACTTATCAAAACTGTTTTAGTTCTATTCCACCAAAGTTGAAAAACTATCAAAATATAGTGTGTTTTTACTACAGCGATTTTTGGGTAACTAAGCCTCGGAAACCAACAATTTTTGTTTTAATCCATTTCATTTAACGTACCTTTGAAACCAGACCAAATACGTAAAAATTGGGTAGAAAATTAGTTTGTAACTCAATTATGAATTTACAATTTTTCACATTTCTTTGTTTTTTCTTGAGTTCTGAAGAAATGAATCAAATTTGAGGGGCTATATAAACAACATTTTTTGTCCGATTTTGAATCGGTTTTCGGATTTTTGATTGGTAAGTTCTTTATCAATTGGTATTATCAGTTTTACCAAAAGCGTTTATCAAGTTTTCGACTTTTGCCACTGATTCCTGGCAGAGGCCCCACAGTGTATATGATCTTGTTTAGCTCCAAAAAGTACTGTCGCACGGTGTTATGAGTAAAACGTCACGTTGTTTTTTAAAATCAATCGGTAGTTGACTGAGTTACTGAAGTTAATAGCAATACACTGTGAAATAAAATGAATCTTTTTCGAAAATAACTAGTAAATCAAAAAAAATTCTTTTTTCAAATCCATGCTTTATGCAAGCAGAATTCTATTGGGCCTAGAAATTCTTTTTTAGTTATCTTTTGTAGAAGGAAAAATTACTGTTACGTTTTTAAATATTTTTTATTAATTATTATTATTATTATTAATATTATTATTTATTGTTATTATTATTATTTATTAACGTAACAGTAATTTTTCCTTCTACAAAAGATAACTAAAAAAGAATTTCTAGGCCCAATAAAATTCTGCTTGCATAAAGCATGGATTTGAAAAAAGAATTTTTTTATTTACTAGTTATAACCTTTCTTTACTGTTGTGCTAAGAAAATCCACAGAAAACGTGTAATTTTACAAAGTTCGAATCAAAAATGCGCCTTTCAAATCCCGCCCATTTGCATATTGTCTAAGCAGGTTACAACTAAATAAACACACACAACAATATAAGAAGATCGTTGTAGAATATACTTAAAAAACTGGTTTTAATTTCGTATGGGAAGGGTCACGGCCACTTTCCGCCCATCTCGGTGTCGAAATACTCTAAAACCGGTTTTAATTTCAGATGGGAAGTGTCACGTCCACTTTCCGCCCATCTTTGCACAACTATTTACACTGGATCAACTCACACAAAATTTCAGCACTCTAGGTCTATGACACCTACTGACCATATTCGATTATATGTTTTAACTTCGTATGTGAGGTACCACGCCCACTTTCCCAATACCGTCCCTTTTTGGCACAACTATGCGAATTGATGCAAGATGCACTTACACAAAATTTCAGCACTCAAGGTGTCATAAAACTGACAATATTCAATAATAGGTTTTAACTTCGTATGGGAGATGCCACGCCCACTTTTCCAATACCGCCCATTTTTGGCACAACTATGCGAATTGATGCTAGATGCACTTACACAAAATTTCAGCACTCTAGGTGTCATAGAACTGACAATATTCAATAATAGGTTTTAACTTCGTATGGGAGGTTCCACGCCCACTTTTCCAATACCGCCCATTTTTGGCACAACTATGCACATTGATGCTAGATGCACTTACACAAAATTACAGCACTCTAGGTGTCATAGAACTGACAATATTCGATAATAGGTTTTAACTTCGTATGGGAGGTGCCACGCCCACTTTTCCAATACCGCCCCTTTTTGGCACAACTATGCACATTGATGGTATATGCACTTACACAAAATTTCAGCACTCTAGGTGTCATAGAACTGACAATATTCAATAATAGGTTTTAACTTCGTATGGGAGATGCCACGCCCACTTTTCCAATACCGCCCATTTTTGGCACAACTATGCGAATTGATGCTAGATGCACTTACACAAAATTTCAGCATTCTAGGTGTCATAGAACTGACAATATTCAATAATAGGTTTTAACTTCGTATGGGAGGTGCCACGCCCCTTTGTCCAATTGGTCAAATTTTTCCATTTCCTTGTATTGTCATCGAAAATGATTAAGTGTGCAAAATTTGAGCAAAATTGGTTGAGAAAAAAGCTTTCAAAAATTGATTTCAAATTTTGTGGCACACAAACATATATAGAAAGTAACCTTATATAAAGCATGGAAAAATGAATTCTGATGGAGTGTGATTAGTTGGATGGGGTAAATATTCCCCCCTTCGCACATTGCACAAATCCTGGAAGTATATTATTCCCGTTGATGAAAAGCTGTTCCCTATGGACCGATTTCTCACTTTTCACTCTTTGTAGGATTTAAAATGCCCCACTAGTATTCCCCCACATTATATTGCGACAGAGTCCATCAAAATGCTCTCCTGATAGGTATGCAATTACACAGAGAACGTTATTGTTTCTGAACACAAATATAAATATGATCCAATGACCATTAACTTGAAATAATTGGGTGTTGGGTATTGTTATCTTGCATTGCCATTTAAAAAAGTCATCATATTTTGAGGCAACTTACCCACTGCGGATTGGCTTTGAAATAATAAAACGCTGTACAAACCTTGGTACTCGTAATCGAAAATACCGAACACGACTCGACGATGTAGTTTTGTTACTGTCTTTTTAGTCTATAAAAAATATCCATTATTTTTTGTTCAAAGTAGAATTAATGTATCTCTGATTGCCTGCTTGTAATTCATTCTGTTCATTCTACTCACTCCGAGTAGGTAATTCATATTGCATCATTTGACATTGTGCGGGAAAGATTCCAAGTGAAATGTTCACTTTTCTGTCATGTACTGCCAGAAAAGTGTTTAATATTTATAGAAATACATATAAAATCGTTATTCCATTTTTGGTTACGCTGGATTGCATTTCACTCGGAGGCGTATGGTGGAAACCCAATTACATTCTCCTAATGAACAGAATTATGGCATATTTTATGACTTCAGTTTTGTTGTGTTGTGATGTTGCTGCCTCCTCCTCCTCCTGCTGTGCAGGATGTTTGTTAGCGTGTCCCGCATGATGTTGCATAAAGAAAAGACACACGCCTGCTACTTCAGTGACAAATATTAACGATTTATCTTAAAACCATACCATATGGGTCACCGAGAGGATGAGGTGCCGTGGAGTCGACCTTAACCGACTTACCTTTTTAACCACCCACATTATGTACACTTACATCCATTTAAACGACTTCCTCTATGAATGTCAGTAATTTCTTCATGATATTAATTTCCCGCATGTTAATTACTAAAATTGAAATGTGTAGGCAGCTATTTTCCTTAAATACTATCTGTGATGTTAATTCGAATTTGGTTGAGCTTAATTGAAAATAAAATACTTGACAAAAACAGATGATTTCAATTTAACAAAATTGGCTTCCATAACAAATGAATTCATTAGCTGTCATTATCCTGAATATTTCGTATATTCTTATTAATATCATGCCGCTTTAAGTCAGTCTGTTTATTTGTTTTACAACCATGCCTAAGCCGTAATAGGCTACACAGGCACATTATTTTATATCAGCGGATGACGGCGCAGAAAGTGGGAGACAATCCTCATTTACGTGTAAAATAACATTAGCCGTTCTTATCCGATTATAAAGTATAGATATCTTTCACTGAGTACAAAATTATATCACGCGCAGCTCATTGATTGATAAAAGTTTTTCAGCTAGACCCATCTTTATGGGAGGAATATATATATTATAGATATTCCTCCCATTTACAGTATTAGGGCTCTATAGTACATATTTAGCATTGGATCTCGAAAAATATGTACTCTAGAGCCCTAATATTGTAAATGGGAGGTAGATCACAACTATCTAGAGTTTTGAGAGTTTGTATATGCATTCTTCTCCTAAAGATATTGTATATGTATTTTTGGGAAAAAAATTAACAGAGAAAAAATATTTTAAAAAAAGGTGTATTTATTCAATCGCCTGTAACTCCTGAAATGCTTGACCGATTTTACTGTGCTGTACCTTATTTTGAAGGTAATTTCAATTACTTCGTTAGGTTAGATTAGATGTTTTTTTAGTTTTTACAATTTTATTTCTTTTATTTAGATTTTCGAAATGATTATATTAATCCATTTCAAGGCAGTGTTCATTTCGGGACAAAAAGGGATAAAAATGGTGCCAACTAAAGTATTGCAACTAGAATCTTGAAATTTGATATGTAAGTTCTTCTGACCATGTAGAAGCGCAGTAAATTTGGATTTTTCGAAATTTGTACTTTTAGGGGGTGCGCGGGACAAAAAGGGATATAGGTTGTACCAATCTAATTTCAGCTATAGCCGTGAAATTTGGTATGTAAATTACTTTGACAACGTAGAAGCGCAAATCTAAATATTTTTCGAAATTTGTACTTATTAAAGATCAGCGGGACAAAAAAGGGATAAAAATGGTACCAATTTAAGAATTGCAGCTAGAATCGTGAAATTTGGTATGTAAATTCCTCTGACCACATAGAACCGAACCGACCACGTAGGCGCGCAACATAAATGGATTTTTCGAAATTTGTACATTTAAGGGATGAGCGGGACAAAAAGGGATAAAAATGGTACCAACTAAATTATTACAGCTAGAAACCTGAAATTTGGTATGTAAATTCCTCTGACCATGTAGAAGCGCAGTAAAATTGGATTGTTCAAAATTTGTACTTTTTAGTGGGTGGGCGGGACAAAAAGGGATACAAATGGTACCAACTTTAGTATTACAGCTAGAATCGTAAAATTTAGTGTGTAAATTCCTCTGACCATATAGAAGCGCGGTAAAATTTGAAAGGAATAAACGCGTTACCAAAAAAGGAACATATTTTTAGGGGAAGCAAAAACACATGTTACCTATAGTGATTTTTCAAAATGTGTATTTTTGGGAAAGAGGTGCAAAAAGTTATAAAGTTTCTGGCTGAATCTAGAAACATGAGATGAGGATATATGGTTGCAATTTTTTGTTCAAAACTGGGTAGAAAATGATAAAAATACGAAGTGAGTTCAAACGAAGGGAGTGTAGCAAAAATAGTGCACATCGACAAGCACATTCCTTTGACCTATCTAATAGGAGGTTTCCTATATCCTTTATCTATATCCACCGAAAGAAAATTAAATAAATACTATCCAAAATCAGAGACGGATAAAATTAACAAATAACTGGGTTTTTCGCGTGCGAAGCAGCGGGTACTGCTAGTATCTTATATTGAAGTCGAAGAATATCCAAAAATATATATAATAAATTAAATTCTATAGATGACTATCCGACTAGTCGCTAAATATTCCACAGTGTGAATATTGCAACAATATATAAAAATATTTCAACAAGCGTGTATAGACAATGCTCACTAATATGATTGATTATTTTTGAAAGTGCTGTCGAAGACGTATTGTATTGTTCCAACAGCAAATGGATATTTATCAAAATTGAATTCCCTAACACCATTTCAGACGAAATGTACAGAAAGTAGACATACATACATAACTCGTACATTTCATGTTTACCGCAAATTATTAGCCGGATTTGTAATACTCTGAAAAAAAATAATAAAACCAGGATCAATTACAATAAATCAAATTGTATATACCCACAGACATGCATAAATGGCAAACCACGAAACATTTACCCTCTCTGAAAAGGATTTCTTTGTAATAAATTAAATTCTATAGATGACTATCCGACTAGTCGCTAAATATTCCACAGTGTGAATATTGCAACAATATATAAAAATATTTCAACAAGCGTGTATAGACAATGCTCACTAATATGATTGATTATTTTTGAAAGTGCTGTCGAAGACGTATTGTATTGTTCCAACAGCAAATGGATATTTATCAAAATTGAATTCCCTAACACCATTTCAGACGAAATGTACAGAAAGTAGACATACATACATAACTCGTACATTTCATGTTTACCGCAAATTATTAGCCGGATTTGTAATACTCTGAAAAAAAATAATAAAACCAGGATCAATTACAATAAATCAAATTGTATATACCCACAGACATGCATAAATGGCAAACCACGAAACATTTACCCTCTCTGAAAAGGATTTCTTTGCCACGGCACATCTCCCTCGTGATTTTGGTTAATATTTATTAAATGGAATTTTAATGTCCTCAAGCACAAAATCAATAACATCTAATCAATCAAATAAAAAACCTCACCGAAGACAACCACAAATATAAGCCCACAATAAGACTTGTGATTACCCTAAACACGAGACAATATGACATTAAATGTTGTCTGCGAATATCTGGCAGTTAAGCCAAACAATGGGAATTATGATAACCAAACACGCAACGATTGCTGAGAAGCCGACTGAGGAATGGTGCGTAGAATTGACAGTCGATATCTGTATTGATGGATAAGACAAGATTCCAATTACAGATGTTTCTTTGACAAACAGCAGAATTTTATTCGGTCTGGTCGAATATTATAAAACCTCCCGAAGAGCACAAGTATTATTTCGACTAAAATAGAGTATGCGTGGCAAGTAAGCAACTAACCTTCTATCGTCATTGTAGGGGGGCGAATCAATATGTATCTGTTTGGTCTGTTGAAGATTCATACAGTATTTTTGTCCTCCACGAGAATTGAGCTATTAGAGACGTCAGAAGAATGGTTTAGGGAATTCAAAAATTTCGAATCTATATAAAGGGTGTTTTTTATTGGGGTATAGAAGTTTAAGTTGGCATCACTTTTTTAACTGGCGGCCATTTAGTCAGCTGTCAAGTGATTAATATTTAGTTTGGTTTGCCATTTCATCACGAACAGGTTGACAAAAGAACAACGCTTGCAAATCGTGCAAATTTATTTCGAAAGTAATGGTTCAGTTCGCGAAGTTCACCATTTTATGGTCGATTATGTCCGTCAGAGCAATTAATTCGGTTAACCATGGATCGTTTTCGCACTACGTTTACTCTATGTGATAATACGCATCCGCAGAGACGTCGAACAGTGCGCACCGAAGAAACAATTGCCGCTGTAGAGCAAAGAGTTGAAGAGGACCCAAATGAATCGATTCGCCACCGTGCACAGCAATTGGAGCTGCACAGCAATTGGAGAAAGTGATTGAAAATTGAGCCAGCCGCGGCCACATGCCCGAAATCATATTTAAACATTAATGACATAAAATTATCCTTCCAATAAAGCCAAATTGATGGACATTAAAACGATTTTCTTGTGTTTTATTTCAATTCGAAGTTCTATACCTCAATAAAAAACACCCTATATATATAAATGAATCTGTGTTTGTATGTTTGTTTGTTGGTTTGTTTGTTTGTTCCCTATAGCAGCCTAAACTACTGAACCCATCTTCTTGAAATTTTCACAGTATGTTCATGCTGAACCGGTGGTGAAAATAGGCTATATAATTTTTTGATATTTTCAGTGGGCGTGGCACCTCCCACACAATTTGGGGATTTATTCGTTTTTTATAAATTAGCATATTCAGCTAGAGTCTTGAATTTTTGTGAAGGTTCACTAATTATTAGTCTGCACAGTTGTGTCAAAAAGGGGCGGTATTGAAAAAGTGGGCGTGGCACCTCCCATACAAAGTTAAAACCTATTAATGAATATTGTCAGTTCTATGACACCTAGAGTGCTGAAATTTTGTGTAAGTGCATCTAGCATCAATGTGCATAGTTGTGCCAAAAATGGGCGGTATTGGAAAAGTGGGCGTGGCACCACACATACGAAGTTAAAACCTATTATTGAATATTGTCAGTCCTATGACACATAGAGTGCTGAAATTTTGTGTAAGTGCATCTAGCATCAATTCGCATAGTTGTGCCAAAAATGGGCGGTATTGGAAAAGTGGGCGTGGCACCTCCCATACGAAGTTAAAACCTATTATTGAATATAGTCAGTTCTATGACACCTATTGTGCTGTAATTTTGTGTAAGTGCATCTAGCATTAATGCGCGTAGTTGTGACAAAAATGGGCGGTAATGGAAATGTGGGCGTGGCACCTCCCATACTAAGTTAAAACCCATTTTCGAATATATGCCGATCTATGGCAGATAAAAAACTGAAATTTTGTGTAAGTGCATCTAGCATCAATGTGCGTAACTGTGCCCAAAAAATGGGCGATATTGGAAAAAAGGGCGTGGTATCTTCCATACGAAGTTAAAACCTATTATTGAATATTGTCAGTTCTATGACACCTAGAGTGCTGAAATTTTGTGTAAGTGCATCTAGCATCAATGTGCATAGCTGTGCCAAAAATGGGCGGTATTGGAAAAGTGGGCGTGGAACCTCCCATACGAAGTTAAAACCTATTATTGAATATTGTCAGTTCTATGACACCTAGAGTGCTGAAATTTTGTGTAAGTGTAAGTTAAAACCTATTATTGAATATTGTCAATTCTATGACACCTAGAGTGCTGAAATTTTGTGTAAGTGTAAGTTAAAACCAATTATTGAATATTGTCAATTCTACGACACCTAGAATGCTGAAATTTTGTGTAAGTGCATCTAGCATCAATTCGCATAGTTGTGCCAGAAATGGAGGTTAATGGGAAAGTGGGCGTGGTACCTCACATACGAAGTTAAAACATATTATCGAATATGGTCAGTAGGTGTCATAGACCTAGAGTGCTGAAATTTTGTGTGAGTTGATCCAGTGTAAATAGTTGTGCAAAGATGGGCGGAAAGTGGACGTGACACTTCCCATCTGAAATTAAAACCGGTTTTAGAGTATTTCGACACCGAGATGGGCGGAAAGTGGCCGTGACCCTTCCCATACGAAATTAAAACCAATTGTTTGAGTATATTCTACAACGATATTCCTATATTGTTGTGTGAGTTTATTTAGTTGTAACCTGCTTAGACAATGTGCAAATGGGCGGGATTTGATAGGCGCATTTTTTATTCGAATTTTGTAAAATTACACGTTTTCTGTGGATTTGCTTAGCACAACAGTAAAGAAAGGTTATAAAAAGAAAAATATTCATTCGCCAACAGCTAACTTAAGTCAAGAAAACGGAAATTATATTATTTTTTTAGTTTTTGTGTTGTTTGATTAGTGAACAATTTGATTGATTTTCTATGCGTTTTGAATGTAATGTAATTTCATCTTACGAATGAAGTTTTTTGTTTAGGTAATGGAAAGGCGGAGAATCACACTTAACAAAAAATCAATTTGATTTTGACATTTTTTCAACTATTCGCCGTAAACTAACGTTCTCCATGGAACATATCCATTTCTTTAGTATCTCAGGGAAGAACCTTGATTATAATATTACCGATCAGGACAACAATTAATAAGAAATCAGAGTTTAATTTTACCGTTTGTTTTTTTTTTTGCCTGGCGAAGCGGGCGGGGGTTCAGCTAGTATGTATATAAAAGGTGTTAAGTGCGACAGGAGCGAATCCAATTATCCTCAATAATACTTGAAAGTAAAGGGTGGTTAAATTGTAATGGCCGATATTGAATGTGAACCACACCTAAACGTCAAGTTTTTTTCTGCATTTCATTTGACATTTCTCAATTTCAGACTAACTCAATTTAAACCATGGAAAGATACGCAACAGAGCAACGCATTAAATTTATTAAGGCTTCTTATGAAAATGAGCGTTCAAATCAAAATGCATATCGTGCACTTCGAAGAAAATCATCTTCAGTGATGAGGTACATTTTCACCTCAGTGGATTCGTCAATAAACAGAATGTCAATTGGCCGCCAAGATCATGTGATTTGACACCGTTGGACTTCTTTCTTTGGGGTTATTTGTAAGAAAAGGTGTACGTCGATAATCCAGCAACAATTCAAGAGTTAAAGGATGAGATAATTCAGCACATTACCAGCATAGAACCTCAATTATGCCGCAGCGTCATCGAAAATTTGAACCATCGGATACAGATGTGCCGCCGATATCGCAGCGGCCATTTGACCGATATTTTGTTCGTAAAAATAAATTTGTAAAAATAAATGACAATAATTTCCTAAATAATTTGTGTTTTATTCAAAATCAACATCGGCCCTTAAAATTTAACCACCTTTTAAAGGGTGTTAAGTTCGGCAGGACCGAATCCGATAATCCCCAATAATATTTGAATGTATTTAAGATCATTTTTGAAGATTTTAGCTTTGGCTTTACTTGATATTATAAAGTGATTCAGTGAATAAAAAAAAACAGAAGAAGAAAATGGTACCAATCAAGCTATAATAACTAATTGCGTGGAATGTATACATCCCTCAAATCGCTGATACACGTAAAATAAATGGATTTTTCGATTTGTATTGTTGGGGGGTAAAATGTGGGAAATTCGAAAAATTTTGTACCAGGTTCAGCTAGAATAATCAAATTCGGTGTTACACTCCCCTGACCGTATAGACATGCATGTAATAATTTTAGCACAAAACGGGGAAAATAAGTATAAATAGGGTACCAATCAAACGGCTGCAAAGTTGAGTAGATTCAAAAAAATAAAGCGATCTTTCCATATAAAGTCCCAATTTTAGGGTAAAAATTGGCAAAAAGGGATCAAGTAGGTACCGGGACATATGCCAGCAGCTAGAATCATAAAATTCGGCGTGTACATTACTGTGATTGTGTAAACGTTATATATACAGTATTTTTATACCCTACACCACGGGATGCATTTGTTTGAACACCCAAAAAGAAACGCGTTTATTACACAGATCGGCTTAGAATCACTTTCTGAGTCGATTTAGCAATGTCCGTCTGTCTGTCCGTCTATTTATACACTCCACGAGAGTATTATGTCTTTGTGCATTTGTTTGTAACACCCGAAAGGAAGCGAGATAGACCCATTGTTAATTATACCGATCGACTTAGAATCACTTTCTGAGTCGATTTAGCAATGTCAGTCTGTCCGTCTGTCCATCTATTGTTGTAATCAAATTACAGGTCGCAATTATAGTCCGATCTTAACAAAAATTGGCACAAGAAAGTTTGTGGATCAAGGACGAACTCTATATAATTTGAGGCAAATCGGTTCAGATTTAGATACAGCCCCCATACAAATTTCGCTCCCGATTTGACATTTTCCGCTCTAAAAACCAAATCTTGTTCCCTATATTCTTTAAATGTGGCACAACATCTTATACTACAACTAGTAACACCTATGCAGAATGTGGGTAAGATCGGTTCAGATTTAGATAAAGACCCCATACAAATGTGGCTCTCGATTTGACTTTTTCCGCTCTAGAAACCACATATTGTGTCATATTTTCTTTAAATTTGGCACAACATCTTATACTACAACTAGAAACACCTATGCAGAAAGCGGGTAAGATCGGTTCAGATTTAGATATAGCCCCCATACAAATGTCGCTCCCAATTTGACATTTTCCGCTCTAAAAACCACATATTGTATCCGATATTGTTCAAATTTGGCTCAACACCTGTGGCAAAAGTGGGCTAGATCGGATCAGATTTAGATATAGCCCCCATGCAAATGTCGCTCCCGATTTGACATTTTCCGCTCTAAAAACCAAATCTTGTACACGATATTCTTCAAATTTGGCTTAACACCTTATAATCTAACTAGAAACACCTGTTGCAAAAGCGGGCTAGATCGGTTCAAATTTAGATATAGCCCCCATACAAATGTCGCTCCCGATTTGACTTTTTCCGCTCTAAAAACCACATATTGTACCCGGTTTTCTTTAAAATTGGCACAATATGTAATAATCTAACTAAAGCATCTATGGTGAAAGTGGGTAAGATCGGTTCAGATTTAAATATACATTTATTTATATATAGACAAATGTTGCTCCCAAATGTTTAAACGATTTTGGCCTAACTTTACATATTATATTTCTCCTATAAACATACAAGTGGGTCACATCGTTCCATGTTTCAATATACCCCCATACAGATGTTCTTTCCGATTTATCATTTTTTGTGAAACACATACATTTACAGGATACAAAAATCCTACCCCATTTCACTTTTTTTACCGAATTGAATTGTAATAGGATTGAAAGTGGAGTGTATCATATAGTCGGCTCCGCCCGACTTTAGCCTTTCCTTACTTGTTTTTCTATATGTCTGCTTATACTTACTTAATATTGGGCATGCGCGTTCCCCCTATAACAAGCTCGTGCACCATAAAGTGATTTGTATTCGTAGGGGGTGAAATGGGGCAAAAATGGATAATAATAGTACCTACCAAACGACAATAGCTAGAAACACGAAATGGTGTGTACATTCCTTTAATTGAGTATGCACATAATATAAAAGTATTTTTGTCAAATTCGAACTTTTAAGAGGAAAAATGGGAATAGGGGAATAAAAATGGCCCCATCCAAACGGCTGCACCTAAAATAATGAAATTCGGTGTATACATTCCTCTGATTGCGTAGACACGTAAAATAAAGGGACTTTTCGAAATTAGTACTTTTTGGAGTTAAAATGGAAAAAGTGGATATCAAGTAAGGATAGGCTAAAGTCGGGTGGGGCCGACTATAAGATACACTCCACTTTCTATCCGAATACAATTCAATTCGGTAACAAAGTGAAAACGGGAAGGACTTTGTATTCTGTAAATGTATGTGTTTGATGAAAAGAGGTGAAATATAATATGTATAGTTTGGCCACAATCGGTTAAATATTTGGGAACAATATTTGTATTGGGGCTATATAGAAATCTGAACCGATCTTACCCACTTTCAGCATAGGTGTATATGTGGTTTTAGAGCGCAAAATGTAAAATCGGGGGCGACATTTGTATGGGGGCTATATCTAAATCTCAACCGATCTTACCCATTTTCTGCATGTTTATAGTTGGATTATAAGATGTTTTGCCAAATCAATATGTGGTTTCTAGAGCGGAAAATGTCAATTCGGGAGCGACATTTGTGTGGGGGCTATATCTAAATCTGAACCAATATGCCTCAAATTAAATAGCATTCGTCCTTGATCCACAAAACTTACTTGTGCCAATTTTTGTTAAGATCGGACTGTATCGTGATTACAGGAACAGATGGACAGACGGACAGAACGACGAACAGACTGATATTGCTAAATCGATTCAAAAAGTTATTCTAAGTCTTTCGGTATAATTAACAATGGGTATATCTCGCTTCCTTTTAGGTGTTACAAACAAATGCAGAAAGACAGGAGGAGGAGTGTATACAAATATTACCTACCAAAATTCAGAGTATACTTTCATCTGACTGCGTAGACATGAACAATTAAAGATGTTTTCCAAATTAGTACTAAAGGGTGATTTTTTAAGAGCTTGATAACTTTTTTAAAAAAAAAAACGCATAAACTTTGCAAAATCTCATCGGTTCTTTATTTGAAACGTTAGATTGGTCCATGACATTTACTTTTTGAAGATAATTTCATTTAAATGTTGACCGCGGCTGCGTCTTAGGTGGTCCATTCGGAAAGTCCAATTTTGGGCAACTTTTTCGAGCATTTCGGCCGGAATAGCCCGAATTTCTTCGGAAATGTTGTCTTCCAAAGCTGGAATAGTTGCTGGCTTATTTCTGTAGACTTTAGACTTGACGTAGCCCCACAAAAATAGTCTAAAGGCGTCAAATCGCATGATCTTGGTGGCCAACTTACCGGTCCATTTCTTGAGATGAATTGTTCTCCGAAGTTTTCCCTCAAAATGGCCATAGAATCGCGAGCTGTGTGGCATGTAGCGCCATCTTGTTGAAACCACATGTCAACCAAGTTCAGTTCTTCCATTTTTGGCAACTAAAAGTTTGTTAGCATCGAACGATAGCGATCGCCATTCACCGTAACGTTGCGTCCAACAGCATCTTTGAAAAAATACGGTCCAATGATTCCACCAGCGTACAAACCACACCAAACAGTGCATTTTTCGGGATGCATGGGCAGTTCTTGAACGGCTTCTGGTTGCTCTTCACTCCAAATGCGGCAATTTTGTTTATTTACGTAGCCATTCAACCAGAAATGAGCCTCATCGCTGAACAAAATTTGTCGATAAAAAATTTCGAACCGAACACTGATTTTGGTAATAAAATTCAATGATTTGCAAGCGTTGCTCGTTAGTAAGTCTATTCATGATGAAATGTCAAAGCATACTGAGCATCTTTCTCTTTGACACCATGTCTGAAATCCCACGTGATCTGTCAAATACTAATGCATGAAAATCCTAACCTCAAAAAAATCACTCTTTATTAAGGGATACAAAGGGAAAAAACACTAAACGGCTACAGCTAGAATGATGGAATTCGGTGTGAGCAATCCTCTAATTGTGTAGACACGTAAAATAAAGAGATTTTAAAAAGTCGTACTCTTAAGGAGGTAAAAAAGAAAAAAAGGGATAACAATGGTACCAACCAAATGGCCGCAGCTAGAATCATGTAATTCGGTGTATACATACCTTTCACTGCATAGACAAGCAAAATAACAAGATTTTTCGTACTTTTTAGTTAGGTTATTTTGCACTATGTGCGTTGGATAATGATTTTCAAAATTTTTACTTTTGGAATTAAAATGGAATGGATATATAACCCACTGTAGCACCAACTATCTACCAGTATTTATGGTAATTACGCTTTTTGAAAATATAAATATAAGAATATTTATGTTTCGAATTGACTTGAAGTATTATTTCGATATATATAGTGTAAACGTATTGGTAGCCGTACCTTATAAGCGTGGTTTGAAATAATAAAAATATTATATTTACTTATAAAATTATTTTTTTCAATATTTGTATTTGTTTTGGTTTGACTATATTAAAACAGAATAACATTTCCCTGTAATATTACCAAACTTCTACCAAAAATGACAGCCTCTGTGGAATGCAAGCCCAGCCGAACTTAACTCCGTTTTAACTTGTTTTTAATTTATCAATGCCAATATTGGGGGTTTTAACACATAAATACTCATTGACTGTTGATAATAACAAGTGCTGTATAAAAGAGCAATTGACAATTATTATAAGATTTGCAATAAATTTGGAAGTAGGAAATGATTCTTAGGTTTGGTAGGTGTGTATGTAAATATTTTTTTGTGAAAGATGGAAAATATCGCAATAGTATCCAAATGAAAATAAACTTTTATTTACTGCCAGACACACATTTTGAATATGATAATCGTCGACTCATGTTCCAACATACAATCATCATCAACATTTTCTAATGCTATTGATATGTAAATTGCAGTTTGATTTAAATGGAGTTCAATATTTACATTCGACGATGGTAATGAAACTACGCTAGACTAAGTAATATTTGTATTGTTGTTGTCTTATATACATACCCCTGAGGATGCAATTCCACGAAATTGCGAAATATTGGATTTAATAAACAATTTTATACAAAATTACCATGGCCTCGAGCTTGAAAACTATTATTTAATAATAATAAGGTATAATACAAATTGATAAAGAATCGCTGACAGCGGAAACTTTTGAGCTATAAAATGTCTTCAAGACTCTATAGGCCAATCATTTTGAATATGTTGAAAGAAATAATATTACAAATATTTATCCAAGTTGCAATAAGTCTTCCACTACTCTATAAGAATTTTTCTTCATAATAATTATGTTGCGATTTCAAAAAAAAGTTTCAATAATTCATAAATAAAATGAAATTTATCATATAATGTTTTTATGAACATTTCATACTTCATAAAATAAAATTGTTAAATTAGTGAGACATAGATTCATAAGGCCAATGAAATAATACATTGTATTAAATAACCTTTTTTCTTGACTTCTTAATAAAAATAAGACAACAACAAAATAAAAACAAGTAAGGAAATGCCAGAGTCTGTCGGGCCTCCACTTTCTTGCCGAATACAATTCAATTCGGCAAAAAAGTGAAATCGGGATGGATTTTTGTATGTGTCCTAATCATAGATCTAATGTGACCTGAACCCACTTTGTCAAATCGAAGAGAATATTTGTATCGGGGCTATATACAAACATGGAAGGAAAGTGAACCACTTTCACCATAGGTGCTTCTATTTCAAGTATAAAGTGTTATGGGTGATTCCACGTAATGTGAGCTTTTTTCGACCAAAATTTAAAAATAAATTTATGATTTAAAAAAACATCGGTAAACATTCGTACTTTTTATACTTCCCACGATATATATCGATCATTCCATGTCAAACAAAACACTTTTTTACAACACCATTTCCGATTTCGTTGAAACTTTGTACGACAACTAAACTTTATAAAATATTTGATTTGTAGAAGACGAACAAAAAACGATTTTTTTTCAAAATATATGACCAATTGAAAATTGCGAAAATCAAGAAAAACTTGCCGAGGTATGAACATTGAAAATGGTGTAGTGAGAAAACGCGTGGGCACAATACAAACAAGTAAGAAGGCGTTAAGTTCGGCCGGGCCGAATCTTATATACCCTACACCATAGTGCATTCCACAGTATTACCAGCAGATTAAAGGATGTCGACTTTACATAGAAGTACAGTACCATATTACGAAAATTGTGATATTTTTATGAACATTACTATATTTGTTTACTATTTCAAACTATAAAGTATACTTATGCGCACTGTTTAAAATCGACAATCAGTCGCCATTAGAAAGAAGCATTTTCAGATACAGACAAAGTGATAAGAAAAGTATAAATTTTAAAGATATCCCCATTCGCCCCATTCTCCGCCCAAATATACAAATTTCGAAAAAACCTTTTTCGAGTATTCATAGTCAGAATGTATACACCGAATTTCATGATTTCAACTTCAGCGGCTTGGTAGGTCCCATTTTTATCCCTCTTTTTAATTATATCCCTTAAAAGTACGAATTTCGAAAAATCCCTCTATTTTACGTGTCTATGCTATTAGAGGGATGTACACACCGAATTTCATGATTCTAGCTGTTGTCGTATCATTGGTAACATATTTTATCCCTTTTTGTCCCATTTCGCCCGCTAAAACTTTTATTTTCTTTGTGGTGCTTCCAAGCTACATGAGGAATGTCCGTAACAAATAAGCCAAGGCTACCAATATTTGTATACTATATATATAATTGATATAATACTTCAATTCATAAAGTAAATATAAGGGATCAATCATAAATACCCTAAATATTGGGGGATAGAGAGTGTATTTTCAGATACAGTCGTTTGGTTGGTTGTATTTCCATCCTATTTTAATTTCAAAAGTATAAATTTTGAAAATACCTTATCTCTCACGTACGCAGTACAAGACAACTTCATGATTCTACCATTTTTTGACGTAAAAGCAACAAAATAAAGTACGAATTTGGAAAAAAATATTTTACGTGGCGGGAATGTATACACCGAATTCCATGATTCTATCAGCGGCCATTTTGTTGGTACAATTTTTATCCCCTTTTTCCAATTTTGCCCCCTCAATAGTACGACTATCTAAAATCTCTTTATTTTACGTATGTACACAATTAGAGGGATGTACACACTGAATTTGATCATTCTAACTGTATTTGTTTAGTTGGTACTATTTTTATCCCCTGTAGCCATTGTATCCCTTGAAAGTACGAATTTGGAAAAAACGTTTTATTTTTCGTGTCTACGCAGTCAGAGGAATGTCTACTCCGAATTTCATGATTCTAGCTGCTGTCATTTGGTAGGTACTATTTTTATCCCCTTTTTACATTTGAACCCCAAAAAGTACGAATTTTGGAAGGTTCTTTTATTTTATGTGTCTACGCAATCAGAGGAATATATATATCAAATTTCATTATTCTAGGTGCAGCCGTTATTTTTTCATTTTTATCCCTTTTTGTCCCATTTCGCCCCCTACAAATAAAAATCACTCTATGGTGCCCTTTTATGCTATAAAGGGAATGCGCATTGCAAATATCAAGTAAATACAAGCTAATCTGCTCTAAAAACATGCTGAAATACTCTAAATATTAGGGGTATTTTCAGTCCTTGTGAGGGAAAAAATTTTCCCTCTGGGCCGATTTCGTCCACTTTCAATCCCAACTGATCTACAACCATAAGACACATTTAGAAAAAATTTGAACTTCCTAGCTCATTTCGTTCGGCCGCTATCGTGCTTTCAACAGGCAGACGGACAGACGGACATGGCTATATCGTCTTAGAATTTTACCACGACCCAGAATATATATACTTTATGGGGTCTCCGATGAATATTTCAAGGTGTTACAAACGGAA
>CANDYM010000708.1:0-55035 GCA_947397865.1 Polietes domitor
CACGACTCGTATTCCATCTGCTTATTCACAGAATACAATGAAAACTTTTTTCGTCCAACATTCAGTGGTTGGCTGTACTACCCCACCACCAATCTCATCTGCTACTCCCACCAACACCTTTCGGAAGTACATCCAGAGTTCACTTTATGTGTTACAAACAAACAAACAAATAAAAACTGAATACGGAATACTTGTAACATTATAAATTAGAAAAGTTTTCTTTTGGGCGAAAATTAAAAAAAATACAGCTCGCAAACCAATATTTTCCGCCAAATATCAAAATGGAATGTCTCTATTTTAAAGGGAGCGCGTTGTGGTACGAGAGGACCTTCTGGGTATTCGTTCAATTCCATTTAATTAATTTTCAAATTTCGCCCTAACCCATTTCATCTCGGATCGCTGTCAATTATATGACATAAAAAGTGTCGGGAAATGGAGCGCCTGGATGTTTTTACCGCAAAGGAGACCGAACACTACATTATTTCCAGAAAAATTATGAGATGGTTAAAAATACAGTCATTTTGGAAATGATTAAAATTATTTGGGAAACCGAGTAGTGGGGTGTATCGTTGGTGAGAAGGATTGACATTGAAGTGCTGAAAGTAAAACTGATGCTAAAAATCTATAAATTTCGCACAAGCGAATAAGTGTAAACAAGCAAGGTCGGTAAATGAAACCCTCCACTCTATATCCCAATACAATGTTTAAGTGTCAAATCTGGATTACTAAAATATCAGTGAAAATATAACACAACACAGTCAAATTGGTGTGTTCATTTGTATGGGGTCCATAGCATTCCTAAATCTGAGTAAAATCAGTACTCCAATTTAGTTCAATAATTTTACGCCACTTAGTAAAAATGTCCTTAAAAGTAGGAAAACTAACTAAGTATGAGTAAAGTTTCCATATTTCAAAGCCATTGTAAATAGATTATTCACTAGAAATAGGGAAGTAAATTTACTTAAAAAAATTGAGTAAATTCATAATTGTGTGAAAGAAAATTTCCAAGGTTTTAAGTAAGAAAAATATTAAGAATTCTTTTGTATGGAAAAACTCCATTTAGGAAATTTTAATTAAAAAATATGATTTTTCTTAGAATTAAGTTAATGTGTTTTTACTGAAATTTATGTAGAGTTCATCATACATTTAAGCGTTAAGTGAACTTATAAAAAATCACTTGAAATTGTTTAGAAAATTTTTGAATATTAATCTAGGCAGCAATTCTCGTTCGTTTGCAGAGTCTTATTTCATAAATACGTCAAGTATTAATCTAAACAACAACTGCGAAGGCGCCTATAATGCCTCCGCAGCAATCTTGGAGTAAAACCTCAACTCTTTTTGGCAGATGTATCATGGAACTTTTGATAAATATTTTATGTTTTCATTTTTTGTATTGGTTTTGTACACTCTGAAGCAAAATCATTTGTTTGAATTATTTTAGTTAAATTGAACTTATTTTAAGTTCACTCTTTTCCTTGTATCAATTAAAAATTTCATCAGCTTAAGTAACAACTTGCTTGTTGTGAGGAAAAAATCAGCAAATTTCTCTAGTCCTCAGTTTAAGTAAACATTTACTTGATTTGAGTAAAAATTTACTTAGTTTTAGGAAAATTTCACCTACATTTTACTCAGATTTAGTAAACATTTACTAGGTTTGAGTAAAACTTTACTTAGTTTTAGGAACATTTTTCTTAAATTTAGTAAAAATTTACTTGGTTGGAAGAAATATTTCTTAGATTCAGGCCCCCATACAAATAGGACCCCGCTTTACACTATTATCGCTCTAGAATCCACTTCTTACATTGGATCTTGATAAAATTTTGCAGATCATGTTATATTTCAATAAAGTGAATTTAAAAGTGATCTATAAAGGCCCATTTTTTAATGTAGCGCCCTTGCAAGTGGGCCCCCATTTTAATTATTACCCCTCTAGGCACTTATTTTACATCAGAAGGTTTTAAAATTTTGCAGATTATATAATATTTCAACTAAGAATACATACTATGAAAGTCAAATATATGTGTCCATATTTTGGTATAACCCCCATACAAATTTGGCCCCCATTCTACTCTATTACATCTCTAGAACACACATCGTGCATTGGATCTCGATATAATTTTGCATGTCATGTCATGTTTTTACTAAGAATACCTACTTTGAAAGTGATCTATATGGAACCACTTTTTTATGTAGCGCCCATACAAATGGTCCCCATTTTTAGTATTACCCTCTAGGACCAACATTTTACATAGGAAGTTTTTCAAATTTTGCAGATCATGTTCTTTTTCAACTTTTTCATCAAAATCGGAAAAATCTCATTGGTTTGACTTAGAATACTATTGGGCTTGACACGTCCTTGCTTGTCATGAGCGAATGACTAAAAATTTTAGGTAACAACAATACCTTCCATCAAGTTTCCTGAACATGATCAGTCCATATTTTTGTAGGATTGTTTTATTTCGGCCTGTATTCGATACATTTGATTTGAAATGGCTGCTCATTCAAAAAAAACCTTGCTTGTCAAGTAACTTAAAACAGTAGCAGTTTGTCACCTTTCGAAAACTTTCAGACAGATTTCGATCGGTATAAAGAACAAATATTCTTGCGACCCACTCTATTGTTCATAAGTACATGCATTCAAATATCGCCCACTGCCTAACTCTGTTTGCAGTGGAAATCGTTTTTCATTTCCACCAAGAACACCAACCCACCAACCAACATGATACTCATCGTATCCTGGACACTTCTGTGCTGGCTGCTGACGCCCCCACGCCAAGCAAATACCATTACGGACACTAAGGAAGGACACGATTTGTAGTATCTGCAGCAAAAAAATCATTCTCTGCATGTAACAAACTTCTCGTTCTCATTCTCACTGTCGTGTTGTCGTTTTGCAATTGACCAATACTAAGTTTGTCTAGTGAAGATTATTGACATCTAACATGACGGTAATGCTGATTGTGCAGAAACATGTGTCCACGATGATATATGGCTGCGAACGAGTGTGTCGTCCTTCTTGTGCTGGCTTGGCTTCCACCATCTTTTTGTGGGGCCAAATGTTAGCGGCCGCCCGGCCGGCTAACATACTTACATACGCTTCGATGCAAGCGCTTGTTAGTTGTTAGTGTGCAGCAGTGCTAAGTGGCCGCAGTATTTTTGTGTCAGGACGATTTCCTTTTTTTTCTTGGTTGTTGTTTGTTTGGACTTTGCTGTGTGTCCAGCCTCGATAGAGCAGAAATACTGCATGACTACTTACATGTGTGACAGTTCTTGGGAGGACAGTTTTAGTTTTTTGCTCGGTTTGATATTTGTGACGAAATTAAAGAAATGCTTTAATTGTGTAGACTTCTGTAATTGATAGTTTTCTCGTATGGCTTTTGCAATTTCCTGGACTTGAGAATATTTCTCAAAAGAGAAGCTAACTTAGTAATTCTTCACATTTATAGAAAAAGTAACTTCTTAGTCTAATTTTAGAACGTCTTTCAGACTTCTTCCAAACTACCTCAGGAGTAAAACAGGGTTGCCTCCTTTCTCCGATATTGTTCGCGTTATACATCAATGACATGCATAGTTGCGTCCAAGGCGTTCTAATAAATCATGATTTTAATATTGATTCCGAATATTGATGTACGCTGATGATATGGTCATGCTTGCTGAAGAATTAATGCAAGAAATGATAAATAATTTGGAAAAATATTGCAAGAAATGGAACCTGGAAGTAAACCTAGAAAAATCGCAAATGATGATATTTCGTGGAGGCGGAAAACTAAGCCGAAAAGAGAAATGGACATATAATGGAGAAGAAATAAAGATAACCTCCGAATTTACCTATCTAGGTGTTACATTTATTCCAAAACTTAGTTTTGCTAAACATATAGAGAAGAGGAACGAGCAGGCAAAAAACGCAATTAACACGACATGGAACACGTTGATTAGAAAGAAATCGATTAGCCTGAGTATGAAATGGAAGGTATATTTAGCGGTGTGCAGATCGATACAGGCGTATGCCAGCCAAATATGGGGCTTTGGTCATTTAGACAAACTTCAAAGATATTTTTTAAAAAAAGTTATAAAACTGCCAAGAAATACACAAAACTATATACTTATGCTAGAGACTGTACGCTAAAGCTAGACCTGGAATATATAGGCAAGATAAATATCACGAAACAAGATTAGCTAGGCAATTAACACGTATATTAATGGAACGAGAGATTTTCTGGGTTAAAGGATTGAGAGAAACAGCTAGAAGCATAGATGTACAATGGGCAGGAGTTAACCCAACGCAAGAGCAATGGAAGATATTCAGCTATGAACTTTTAGCCAGAAAACGATATAATAATTTTCAAAGTAACATCGAAAAAAAGACAATTAGTTAGAAACGAAAATTCAGAATCCGGCATCATATTTATCTTTCTCGTGGTCAGTAATATATACGTTCCAATTTCCAGCCTTGTAGCTTAAAAAACACTACTGCCACGCCCACTAAACGAAAATCCAAATTTCGGCATCACATTGATCTTTCTCGTGGTCAGTAATATATATGTATCAATTTTCAGCCTTCTAGCTCTCAAAAACACTTTTGCCACGTCCACTTTGCCCACAAAACGAAAATCCAAATTTCGGCATCATATTTATCATTCTCGTGGTCATTATTATATATGTACCATTCATTTCAGCCTTCTAGCTAAAAAAAAACACTTTTGCCACGTCCCATTGCCCACCAAACGAAAATTCAAAATCCAGCATCATATCTATCTTTCTCGTCGTCAGTAATATATATGTACCAATTTTCAGTCTTTTAGCTCTCAAAACACTTTTGCCATGCTCCCACCGCCCACATAAAGGAAATCCAAATTTCGGCATCATATTTATCATTCTCGTGGTCTGTAATATATATGTTGCGATTTTCAGACTTCTATCTCTCAAAAAAACTATTGCCACTCCCCCTCCGCCCACAGAGCAAATTTTTAAAAAATCTATAGCCTATAGTTCCTTCCAGACCCGCATCCATCTGTACTGAAAATTTCAACAACATCGGTTCAGCGGTTTACACGTGATTGCGGAACAAACAAACAGACAGACTTACACTAAAGTTTTATAATATTAATAGGGATGATTATAATACCATTGATAATATTATATGGTTGTTTAAGGCAAGAAGCGGTGTACTTAAGCTGAATGCGAATGGGGTCCAGGAAAATGACAAATTGTGTACTCTATGCAATTTGCTTGAACCAGAAACACTTGAACACTTTCTAGGTGCATGTCCAGTACTCAAATAATTTCGATTATGCTTCTTCAGAAAACCATATTTGAATGGAGTGGAAACGGTTGAAGTTCTAAATGGCCAATACGATGAATCGTGGGATAATCTAATAAATTATTTAAAAAACTCAATAAGATATAGACAATTTTAGAAGAAGGATATTGATCTATAATTGTAAACCTGTTGACAGACATTTTATAGTAAAACATTGTCAATTAACGTTCTTTGTAATTCAACTACTCATTATATTATACTGAATGATGTACATATCTATATAAGAAAACAAATATAAAAAATAAAGAAATCTAATCTAAAAAATCTAAATCTGGTACGTCTGTTAACTAGACGACTCAGTCGTACCAAACTGAATGGTGGGCACTTGTCATTCGGTGTGAAACTCATTAAAATATTGATACATTATGCACCAATAATAATAATCTATTTTTTTAAGTGCATTGAGGCAAACTGACCATAACATAAAAGCCAAATTTCGTGTTTCTAGCTGTTGTCGTTTGATATGTACAATTTTTATCCCTTTTTTGCTCTATTTCACCACCTACGAATAAAAATCACTTTATGGTACACGTTTTTGTTATAAGGGGAAAGCGCATAACCAAAATCAAATATGAAATAACATGCTTAAATACTCTAAAATATTAGCGATTATTATGAGTATTTTTAGTCCTTGTGAGGGAAAATGTTTTGCCTTTTGGCCGATTTCGCCTAGTTTCAATCCTAACTGATCTACGACTATAAGACACATTTATGGAAAATTTGGACGTCCGAGCTCCTTTCGTTTAGATGCTAGCGAACGGACATGGCTAGATTGTCTTAGAATTTTATCACGATGAAGAATATATATACTTTATAGGGTCTCAGGTCGATATTTCAAGGTGTTACAAACGGAATGACAAAGTTAGTATACCCCCATCTTGATGGTGGAGGGTTTAAAAAAGCGGGATAATACGGAATGAAAAATTTAAGCTTGATTGGACATCTAAAAGCGGAATGGATGGTGACTTTATCTATAAGTTCTGATGCATCTGCTGGTGATTAATATCGTGGCAAAAGAAATTACAAAAAGAGCGTTATTAAGATTAAATTGTCCATCAATCCGGAGGTACAAAAACTATGGCCACATCGGGATATTACATTGTAGGTCAATGGTAACCGACCAAGTGGACTATATACTAACGGTTTGCATCTGTGAGAGTAACTTTGCCATATACAAATGTTGGCTTCGAATGTGCTGAAGAACTTAATGTAGCCCACAGACTACCAGATACTCGGGCAGCCAGGCTGCATTAAATCGCTGGAGGAAAAATACTAAAATTCACAAACAGCCGCAGATCTCTTATCGAGATATAACCCGGGAAATATTTTGGTGCGCCACTGTCCATGCGCAAGATTTGGCTTAGGCAAGAGGCAGTCTGGTTATCCAATTGAAAACTGGATTATGGATCTAAATTGGTGTATTTGAGCGGGTAACTACAGCTGCTACACTAATCTAGCCTAAGGTAAACTCATTATACATTCACGTAACATGGTAAGAGAGTATATCGTTACCAAAATATTAAAAAGCCTCAAGTAAATTTTTTTACAAATCAAAGTCTTTGTTTATTATGACCGAAGTTGTTGTGCTTTGTTAGAATAACCAAAAATCTCGATTTGAAAAAAAAGTTAGTTGAGTCTTTTTTATATTTTGGTAACGATATATAAATTGTTGCATGAAATCTCTGTAACTTGATATTTAATATGGATGTTGAATTCATACCCATTCTAGTCTTTAGACATTCCGAACCTGGAGAGCATTCGCCTTAACCGATTGAGACTGTCTTACTTGTTTTGCACTTTCCATTTTCTCATCTTGGCTTTTTTAATCGCTCTTCCTTCCGCTGTATACGAAGTCAACATTTTAAATGGTTTCGAAAACAAATTTCATGCAACTTTTCTTTTGCTTAGCCAACTACTTGAAGTCATAAAGAATTGGAAAAAATATCAACTCATCATCGCCCCCATCAACATCTTGTCAGCGTCACAAATTGCATACAAACTCTTTGATATTTTCCGATGTCCAATCGGGTCATAGATTAGACAGAGTCATTCCATGCAAAGCGTGTCATATACTAGAGAGATGGAGGGAGAAAATGCAAAAGAAAAACACAAACGCTTGCTTAACAGAAAAGACTCGAAAAAGAAGAGGCGGAGGAGGAGGAGAAAAAACTGTAGCCGAAGGAACAAAGGAAAATGACTAACGTAACAAACTCTATCAAGTGATATGTTCTATGCATGAATAGACACCCATCTGAATGCATATCTACAAAGTATGCGAATGTTGCAGGGCAAAAGAAAATTGAAGAACTATCCGAAACTATCAGCAGTGAATGCAAGCTGGAGAAAAAAATACAAGTGAAAGTTTAACGGGCGGTATGCACCGATTTGCAGTCACTGCAGTGCTCAGTGTTCCACAGTCAATGGGATATTGGCGAAACTGGAAGTAGTTATATCCATATTTAAGTTTAACTTTGAATTCAGTAGTAATGCGGATTATTTACCCACCAAACTTGTGAGAAGGATGGTACACAGGTAAATGACGTTCTATGTTTGTGAAACAAACACCGTCAAAAACTCGATGTACAGGAAAATGGGTTTGTGTACACCTCAAATTGATATCAATTGATATTTATTGATGAAATAATTCCATTGAATTAATTAATATTGAACTTTTGGCTAAATTAAAATTTGTAATAAATTTGTAACACCTTGAAATATCGACCTGAGACCCTATAAAATATATATTCTTGATCGTCATAAAATTCTAAGAAAATCTAGCCATATCCATCTGTTGAAAGCACGCTATTAACTGAACGAAAAGAGCTAGAATGTCCAAATTTTCCATAAATGCGTCTTAAGTCGTAGATCGGTTGGGGTTGCAACTCGGCGAAATCGGTCCAAAAGGAAAAATTTTTCCCTCACTAAAAATACCCATTTTAGATTATTTAAGCATTTTTTGAATATGTCTGCTTGTACAGGGTGGCGCAGAATGAGCTATATGGTTTGTATTCTTTATAACTTTTTTAATTATTATTCTTTCTTTGTTTTTTTTTCAGCATTTTGTGAAGGTGTCTTGGGGAATTAATTATGAATCATTAATCGAACAATGTATAAAAATAATTGAATTTTTTTTTCAAACCAACAGTCACAATTCACAATTTGGTTATGAACGATGAAGCCCACTTCATATTAAATGGGAAAGGATTTGGGCTACGGAAAATCCAAGAGCAGTTCATCAGCGACAATCACAACCACGTAAGTGTACTGTATGGTGCGGTGTATCCGAAAGGATAATTGACTTTTTGGAAAATGAAAGCAGTGTCTCAATCTCTGCTATAAAAAATATGCTAATAATAGCAGGTATGTGCGAAGCAGAAAATGGAAATCACTTATAGGATATCATTTATCAAAGCTAATTGCAAAAAATTCACTAATAATATACAGTATTTAAAAAATTATAATAATCGCATATTATAATCATTCTGCACCACCCTGTACTTACATGATATTGGGTATGCACATTCCCCTTATAACAAAAACGTGCACCATAAAGTGATTCTTATTCGTAGGGGGTGAAAAAGGGCAAAAAGGGATAAAAATGGTACATATTAAACGACAACAGCTAGAAACATAAAATTCGGTGTGTACATTTCTCTAATTGTGGAGATACATCATATAAAAGTATTTTTTCAAATTCGTACTTTAAAGGGGTAAAATGGGAATAGAGGAATAAAAATAGCACCAACTAAACGACTACAGCTAGAATGATGAAATTCAGTGTGTACATCCCTCTTTTGGGGTTAAAATGGAAAAAGGGGATAAAATAGTACCAACCAAATGACCGCAGCTAGAGTCATAAAATTCGGATTCGAATTCCTCTGACGTAGACACGAAAAATACAAGTTTTTTTCCAAATTCATACATTCAAGGGATACAATGGGTACAGAGTGATAAAAATAATACCAACTAAATGACTACAACTATAATGATGAAATTCAGTGTGTACATCCCTCTAATTGCGTAGACACGTAACATAAATAGATTTTAGAAAGTCGGGCAAAATAAGAAAAAAAGGGATACAAAATGTACCAACCAAATGGCCGCAGTTAGAATCATGGAATTCCTATAAATTGTATACATTCCTCTGACTGCATAGACACGCAAAATAAAATTATTTTTCCAAATTCGTACTTTTTTACTTTTACGGCGAAAATTGGTTTAGTCATGAAGTTAGGTTATTTTGCACTATATAAATGAGATGAAGGATTTTCAAAATCTGTACTTTTAAAATTAAAATATAAGGGAAACGCAACCAACTGTAGCACCGACTATCTACTAATATTTATGGTATTTAAGCTTTTTGAAAAAATAAATATAAGAATATTTATTTTTTGAATTGACTTGAAGTATTAATTCGATATATAACCGTATTGGTGTGATTTGAAGCTGTAAAAATATTATATTTATTTATAAAATTATTTTTTCAATATTTGTAATTGTTTTGATTTTTTTTATTCAAAATTTGAACTATGGCGGGTAATGTGGCGAATGGGAATAGAAATGGTAGCAACCAAACGGCTGCAGTTTTAATAATGAAATACGGTGTGTATACTTTTCTGATCATTCGATATTCGTAGCATCAGGAAATTATATATGATTACAATCCATTGGCATTAGTTGGCATCATAATATTCATTATTTGCACTCGTCTGTCTACGTAGACGCCGAAAATAAGATTCCAACTTTTAGGATCAAAATGGAAACAAGGAGTGAAACTGGTACCAATCAAACGGCTGTAGCTAAAATCATGAAATTAGGTTTGTAGTTAAATCTGAAACATATTGTATCTTCAATATTAGAACTTTTCCTATCAAAATCGTACAGACATTTTGGCTGTAGATGGAATCAAGAAATTGCAAATGGGGAAAATCGGGTTTGAGGTAGAGTGATCAAACCCGATAACCGGGGTTTTCAGCTCAGACCAACCGTCGGGTTTTTAGAAATCGCGGTTTTCGTAAAACCGGGTAAACCGGTGTTTTGTAGTCGTTCTCGACCGATTTTGCATTGTGGGAAAAATTCGTTTTTTTTTTTCGCTATAATACTGAAGACGGCCTTGTTCGTTGCGAACAAGCCTAATTTCCCATTCGTCTTTGATCATATGTGTGTGTTCTCTTTTTAGTCACGTTAGATCCGTCTGTAAACAGATTATATCCAAACTTTCGTTTGTGAGATCTTAATTGGGGATGTCGAAGACTACAACTACATTCCTTTTATTAAAATTTTTAAAATTTCAGGAAGTGAAACATCAATAATATATAATTTTTCAGAAAGAACATAAAACGAAAACGTGTACGATCTTATGATCACAAAACTGGAATAAGTTATATTCAACATCTAGTCAACAAAAAAATAAAGACCTATGCAGTCTTCTTCGAAATGTGGTAGTATATCTGCGAATTCTCAGTTGTACCTAAAACATTGCTTAAACACTGTATGAAAATATTGTATAAGCGGATTATCAGCTATGATTCGGATCATGAAGATGACTTCATGGATATTCAAGAAGTATGCCTTGAATTATATATGCAAAACAATTGTTCTCAATTTAATTAAGAATGCTTGGAACTTAATTGATATATTCCAGTTATTGTAAAAACCTGAGAAAAACGGTAAATATGGTAAATAAAACATCTGTAAGGTAGGAAAATTGAATTTATTTATGTTAGTGGAGAATTAAGAAGTTTATAAATATATCGCGACAACCGCACCCTTTTGGGCTTCGATTTAATTACTTTCACTTTAATGGAGATCGATGCAATTAAAACTCTTAACGAAAGTAAGACCTAGATATTGGCAAGGAAAATTTGTAACTTCTATTGTTTTAAGAAAAACCTGAAATAAACCGGACCGCCGGTTTTTTTTTTCTAAAATTGAAAACCGAGCAACCGATTTTTTAAAAATCACACAAAACCCCGACACTGGACACTGCTAAAATACCGGGTTTTTGATCACTCCAGTTTGAGGGAAATTGTTTCTAACTAATGATTAACTATCAACAAATTTTTGAAGATTTCTGACTAATATTTATATATCGAGGGTTTATATTCAAACACAACTTTTCAGGAGAGCGAAAAAACTGATTTACTCCTTAATTTTAAGACTAATTACACAGTGCAACAGTGGTTCTGCAATTCAAGCACCACTATGACGGTTCGTTAGTGTATCCAAAATGATGACGATTGCCTAAAGGATTTTTTCCTGAGGTACCCGTTTTCGCGGGACGCCCTGGCGCGCTCCCCCCACCCACTTTTGTTATCTTATGGTCTTTTGTTTGTCATAACTCGAGAACGGCTGTCCCGATTTAGGTGAAATAAATGTTGAAAAATTAAGAATTATAATTCCTTTAATCTATTCCTATGCTCTTTCTCGATATTTTAAACAGTTTCGCAGATATAAATAAATTTATGAAAAAAAAAAATTCCCTAAAAAATTTAAATTTTTTGTTTTTAGAAATCATAAAAAATTCAAAACGGAAAAATATGTCAAGGCTTATTACCATATAGAAAAGGAATGCCCGCAAACTCTTGTTTTATTTCGAAATGTATTTACACATAAATATGGAAAAGTAGTGACTAACATTAAAATAAAATGTTCTAGCTATTTAACCTATATTAATTATGTTTTAATGAGTTGAGCAATTATTTGATGATTAACTCTTCAGGCGTTTATTCGATTAATTGGAAATTCTTAGCTTTCGAATAACCAATTAATCGAATATCTTAGAAGTCGGAATAATTGGATACCCTAGTTATGATACTCTTTCTAGAGACAGAAAAATAATGTAGTGTGTGTAGGTAACGTATACTTACTGGTTATTGAGGGTAATATCACTCATACGCAATGTAGTCAGACTGAACATTAACAGAAACAGTCCCGCAATTTTTTTTTTCACAAATTTATTTATATCTGCGAAACTGTTTAAAATATCGAGAAAGAGCATAGGAATAGATTAAAGGAAATATAATTCTTAATTTTTCAACATTTATTTCACCTAAATCGGGACAGCCGTTCTCGAGTTATGACAAACAAAAGACCATAAGATAACAAAAGTGGGTGGGGGGAGCGCGCCAGGGCGTCCCGCGAAAACGGGTACCTCAGGAAAAAAATCCTTTAGGCAATCGTCATCATTTTGGATACACTAACGAACCGTCATAGTGGTGCTTGAATTGCAGAGGTTAAACTGCAATTTGTCGCACTGTGTTATGAATCATTCTTCTACAGTTTAATCTAAAGAGTATCACGGTGTTTTTTTCACATCGGGATTTAATTTTAAAGACGATTAAAGTTTCCCAACTCTGGCCTCTTCTTGAAGCAGATCGGTGTATAAAACTATGTTTTCTTTACATCTGAGGCATAGGGTATGTTCAATAACTGTGTAGATAATGATATGGCGAATATTTTTGTACAACATATTAACCCTTTAACTACCCCTCATAACGACATTTTTTGACTTTATTTTAACAAATTGTAAAAAACACCCCGAAAAGGGGGGAAGGGCGCTGATGAAAAGTTGTACAAAAATGTTGGCCATAAAATTTTACTAAATATGTCAGAACACACCATAACCCAAAAACTTAACACAAACGCCAATAATCAATCAAATTCAAGATTGCCCATTAAGGGTTAATTTAGTTATTGTTCAGTAGGGGTGGGCTAGTGCACGACTTTTGGATTTTGATATGCTTGAACCCCCTATTTGGTAAGGTGCGGAAATAAAATGCATGAGCCAAAAAAATGTGGGTGGTGGGGTGAGTGTAAGTGGGCGCTCATCGGGGTCAAAGGTAAGTGGTCAAAATACAGGAAAAGTCCCAAAACTGTCTCGGAGTCGCCCCCAGAGGGGTTAAATGTAAGCCAGACCACCATTAATTTGCCCTATACAACATTTATTTTGAACACACCCATATACCCATTCGTTGACGAGGCTCCCATACAAAAAAATATTTTTTTTTATGAAATTTATCCCCACCGCTTTTACTGGTCCCAGGAGACCGCTAGTGGGGTCAAATGTAAGACCCATCCCCAATATTTTTTCAGAACACACCTACCCTCCATCTGCAAATTGGCTTTAGAAAAAAATTCTTCTCCAAATTTATATGACAGATGGCAGCGAAATCTGAGAATAGTTTGGCATCAAAAACTCATTTTCGAGAAAATGGTTCATAGCCACCTCAATAAGCATTTTGTTAGCCTTATAAGCGTTGTTTAAAATAATTAAATTTTCATTTTATTTCTATTTATACCCTCCTCTAGAGTATTGTGGGTTTGTGCATTTGTTTGTAACACCCAAAAAGAAACGAGTTAGACCCATTGTTTATAATACAGAGCGGCTTAGAATCACTTTCTGAATCGATTTAGCAAAGTCCGTCTGTCCGTCCACCTGTCCATATATTGTTGTAAATTATTGTCCGATCTTAACATAAATTGGTACAAGTAGGTTTTGTCGACCAAGGATGAATGCTATAGATATAGCCTCCATACAAATGTCGCTCCCTATTTGACTTTTTCCGCTCAAGAAACCGCATATTCTATCCGCTTTTCTTTAAATTCTGCACAACATCTTATAATCTAACTACAAACACTTATAAGGAAAGCTGGTAAGATCAGTTCAGATTTAGATATAGCCCCCATACAAATGTCGCTCCCGATTTGACTTTTCCGCTCTATAAAGCAGATATAATCCAACAAAAAATATTTGTAGTGACAGAGGGTAACATCGGTTCAAATTTAAATATAGCCTCCATACAAATGTCGCTTACGATTTGATTTTTTTCTGCTCTAGAATCCACATGTTTTACCGGTTTACTTTTTCCGCTCTAGAAATCACATATGGTATCCGATTTTCTTTAAATTTGACACAGCATCTTATAATCCAACTAAAAATACCAGATTTATATATAACCCTCCTACAAAAGACGATCCCGATTAAGGTTTTAGATACCCTTTTATATGGGAGAATCAAAATCTGTTTTTATGCCAGCTCTGACTAAATACAACTGTGTAATACATATAATTTGCCACATTCGAATATGCGCCACATTATGTTTAATACGACAAACATAATGGTATTAATTACATATCTCTGTAACACTGTGCATCGTCGCGACACTCGCATATGTATGAAAGTGTAAAAATAGAATTCTTCAACGAATGTAACTTACCCCATGTGAATGTTGCGCGCATATATCTAAGAATGTATATCACGAATTTTATACACAATGATGCAATTAATTATGTATGTGATGTGATTACCTGAAAATAAAGAAGAAGAAAATTAAATTCATCTCACGTCAGTACCTAAATGAAAGGTAATCAATATGGTTGTATTGATGACGATTCTTGCTAAATCTAAAAATAAAATATTGACTGCAGTACACAACATTTGAATAGTAATGTTAAAGGAATCATATTATTTATATGGCTTGGTTGAGAGAAATGTGTGGATGTATGATGGTACAAATGCAAGAGATTCTAAAGGGTGGTTAAATTGTAAGGGTCGATGTTGAATGTGAACCACACCTAAGCGTCAAGTTTTTTTCTGCATTTCATTTGACATTTCTCAATTTCAGAATTATTCAATTTGAACAATGGAAAGATACACAATCGTGCAACGAGTTAAAGTTATTCAGGCTTATTATGAAAATGGGCGTTCAAATCAAAAACTTCGAAGAAAATCATCTTCAGTGACGAGACACATTTTCACCTCAGTGGATTCGTCAATAAGCAGAATTGACGCGTTTGGGCGAATGATAATCCAAGAGCGATTGTCGAAAAACCAATGTACCCACAAAGAGTGACTGTTTGGTGCGGTTTATGGGCTGGCGGCATCATCGAACCGTATTTTTTTCCAAAATGAGGCCGGTCAGGCAGTTACTGTGAATGGTCTTCGCTATCATGAGATGATAAGGAACTTTCTATGGCCCGAATTGGAAGATATGGATGTGGACGATATGTGGTTTCAACAGGACGGTGCCACTTGCCACACAGCTAACGAAACAATGGCTCTTTTGCGCGACAAATTCAATGGCCGTGTTATCTCACGTGGTGGTGATGTAAATTGGCCGCCAAGATCATGTATTGACACCGTTGGACTTCTTTCTTTGGTGTTATTTGAAAGAAAAGGAGTACGTCGATAAGCCAACAACAATTCACGAGCTAAAGGATGAGATAATTCGGCACATTAACGGCATAGAACCTCAACTATGCCTCAGCGTCATCGAAAATTTGGACCATCGCAGCGGCCATTTGGCCTATATTTTGTTCCATACATAATTGAACCATACCAATATTATCATAATAAAAAGAAGTGACAATAATTTCCTAAATAATTTGTGTTTTATTCAAAATCAACATCTGCCCTTGAAATTTAACCACCCTTTATATATGATATTGGATCCAAATTTAATGGAATTTACCGATATATATTTTTTGGAAAATATATCTATACCCTTCACCTCCACGATGGGGGTATACTAACTTTCTCATTCCGTTGGTAACACCTTGAAATATTAATCTGAGACCCAAAAAAATATATATATTCTTGATCGTCATAAAATTCTAAGACGATCTAGCCATGTCCGTCTGTTGAAAGCACGCTAGCATCTAAACGAAAGGAGCTAGTATGTCCAAATTTACCATAAATATGTCTTATAGTCGTAGATCGGTTAGGATGGCAACTGGACGAAATCGGTACAAAGGGAAAAAATTTTCCCTCACAACGACTTAAAGTACCGCCTAAAAATCCCTATTATTTATGGTATTGCATATTTTTTTATATTTAGTTGATATTGGCTATGTACATTCCCCCTATGACAAAAACGTGCACCATTAAGTCATTCTTATTGGTAGGGTCACCCCTATGGGGCAGAAAAGGATAAAAATGGTACCTATCAAACAACAACATCTAGAAACATGAAATTCGGTGTGCAGATTCCTCTAATTAAGTAGATACATAATATAAAGGGGTAAAGTGAGAATAGAGGGATAAAAATGGTACCAACTAAACGGCTGTATCTAGAATAATGAAATTCGATGTATGCATTCCTCTGATCGCGCAGACACGTAATGTAAAGCGAGTTTTCGAAATTCGTACAATTTAGGAGGTAAAATGGGAAAAGGGGATACAAATTGTACCAACCAAATGGCCGTTGCTAACATCATGAAATTTGGTGTATACATTCCTGCGATTGCTTAGACAAACGTTTTTCAAGGGATACAGTGGGACAGAGGGATAAAAAAACCCTCAGATTAAGTAGACACGTAAAATTAGAGATTTTCGAAAATCATAATTTTAAGGGTATAAGCGGGGATAAAAGTGGTATCAACCAAATTCGTACTTTATTTCTTTACTTTTATGGCAAAAATGGAAATGAAAATAAAGGTTTTTCAATATTTATACACTCCACGAGAGTATTATGTCTTTGTGCATTTGTTTGTAACACACAAAAGGAAGAGAGATAGACCCATTGTTAATTATACCGATCGACTTAGCAACACTTTTTGTAATGTCCGTCTGTCCGTCCGTCTGCCATCTATTGTTGTAATCACGATACAGGTCGCAATTGTAGCCACAAACAAATTAAACTTTGCACAACGAAGTTTATCGGTACTAAGACGAACGCTATTTAATTTGAAGAAAATCGGTTCAGATTTAGATATAGTCCCCATACGAATTTCACTCCCGGTTTGACTCTTTTCATTCTAAATACCATATATTACAACAGATTTTCTTCAGATTTGGCATCTTACATTTAAACTAAGAACTATGGTGAAAATAGGTCAGATCGGTACAGATTTATATAAAGCTCCCATTCAAATTTTGCTCCCGATTTGACTATTTCCGTTCTAGAAACCACATATTTCAACAGATTTTCTTCAAAAATGGCAAAACATGTTATATTTAAACTAGGAACACCTATGGTGAAAATAAGTCAGATAGGTTCGGATTTATATATAGCTCCCGTTCAAATTTCGCTCCCGATTTGAATTTTTTTCCGCACTAGAAACCACATATTTTAAATGATCATCTTCAAATTTGGCAAAATATGTTATATTTCCATTAGAAACACCCATGGTAAAAGTGGGTTAGATCGGTTCAGATTTATATATAGCTTCCATACAAATTTCGCTCTCGGCTTGACTTTTTCCGCCTAGAAACCATGTATTTTCACCGAATTTCATAAAATTGAGCATAACTCGTTATACTTGAACTGGAAGAACCTATTGTGTAAGTGGCTCACTTCATTCCGTGTTTGGATATAGCCCCGATACAAATATTCTTCTCGATTTGACAAATTGGGTCAGATCATATTAGCCTATGATTAGGAAACATACAAAAATCCTCTGCGTTTTCACTTTTTTACCGAATTGAATTGTATTCGGATAGAAAGTGAAGTGTATCATATAGTCGGCCCCGCCCAACTTTAGCCTTTCCTTACTTCTTGCATTTTTGGAATTACAATAAGGTAGATATACTATCAACCAAACGACAGTAGCTGACAATGCACCTTCTATCTCCCACTAGCTTTTTTGAAGACTGAAGTATTATATCTGCATATAACCATATTGGTAGCTTTGACTTACATGCGTAGCTTAAAGTTTATAAATTTTATAATTATTTATAAAATATTTTTTTTACCATTTGATTATTTTTGGGTTTGACTATATTTAAAAAATGTAACATTTTCCTGAAATATTATTATTTCCTGAAATAATATTAATGAAATCCATTGTGGAGGGTATATAAAGTTCTGCCGGCGAACTTAACGCCCATTTTTACGTTTAATTTAATTTTTATTTGTACATTTCTGTAATCTATCAATTTGGGATGCAAGTGCCCGTGGTATCGCATGGACCTCTTCTGGTCTTACATTCTGACTGCCACCACAACATATTTTAGTGCATACCATTTTGCATTCTTAACTAAAGGGTGATTTTTTAAGAGCTTGATAACTTTAAAAAAAAAAAAAACGCATAAAATTTGCAAAATCTCATCGGTTCTTTATTTGAAACGTTAGATTGGTCCATGACATTTACTTTTTGAAGATAATTTCATTTAAATGTTGACCGCGGCTGCGTCTTAGGTGGTCCATCCGCTTAGTCCAATTTTGGCATTTCCACGTTTTTGAGTAACAGAGACCCAATTGGTGCGAACGGCGACGAATCGAAAATTGGTGGTCATCATTAACACTGGCCGATACAGCTGCGATATTTTCTTCAGTTCGCACTCTACGTAAGCGTGTTGGTGGTTTTATGTCCAACAATGTAAATTTGGTGCGAAATTTAGTCACAATAGCCCGAATAGCCGCTTCAGTGGGTCGATTAAACTGACCATAAAATGGAAGCGCGCAATGAACTTTCTTAACAGAGCACGCATTTTGATAATAAAATTCAATAATTTGCAAGCGTTGTTCGTTTGTAAGACGATTCATTATGAAATGTCAAAGCATACTGAGCACCTTTCTCTTTGACACCATGTCTGAAATCCCACGTGATCTGTCAAATACTAATGCATGAAAATCCTAACCTCAAAAAATCACTCTTTAGTTTACTATAGTACTCCCTTCTATAGAAATCCATGTGGGGCGTTTCTGAACATCCTCAAGTTTTTTTTTTTTGACTATTATATCAAACAGAAAGTCTTCTTTAGACCTGCAGGAGTATTATATGGCATATTAGCAATGGCAAAAAAATATGCTTACATTGCGGAAGAATACCCCCTGTAGGGTGATGACATAAAAATATGTTTCTATTAGAACATTTAGACCGAATGCATACATACATACATAGTATGTATGGCCAAGTCGACTAAAAGCTTTGCCCTCAGCCTCATTCCTTCAGAATGTTTAGTTCTTTGTGCTTTTTCTCGGCTTCCATTGAAAAGTTCTCATAAACACTTGAATAGCTCGAGGAGTGCAACAAAAAGACTGAAAGGATATCGTGCATGTAGTTGATGTTCTTGTTGTTTTTGTTGTTGTCGTTGGTTTATCTGAATGTTGTTAAGTAAGCACACACACACACTCACATGTACACACACCACACACATAAGCCCACCATCTCATATGCGACTTCAAATTTAAACAACTCGCTCTCCCTCTCTATGAGCCATGCCACGGCAAACGATATGATTTTTTTTACATCATTCGATGGGATTGCTTCGAAAGTTTGTGTATTTATTCTTCCCTTTATTTTATTTATATTTATAAGTATATAATATTATTTATTTATTTATACGTATTTGAAAAATAATAAAAATGTTTCACAATTTATAACCAATTCATTAATGAATATAAATTAATGAATTGGTTATAAATTGTGAAACTTTTTTATTATTTTTTAAATACGTATAAATAAATAAATCGCCTATCGTAACTCCTGAAATACATACTTAATTTAAATACTTTTAAAATACTAAAGTGGTATATTATCGCCCCATACGATTTTTTAAGTTCTTATCATTTAATCATTTTATTTTGATTTTCAAAATGATCAATTAATAATTGATTTTTTATCGACTGTGTATGTTTGGAAGTGGTGTATTAATGTAATGTAAATTTCATTGAATTAACTCGGAATAATAACACTACGCCAAACTTTTTTCGATGGGACATTTAACATTTTAAATTTCAACTACCGATTACTTTGACTTTGAAAGGTAGAAAAACATTAATGTTCAATTTAATTTCCAGGTTTATGTTTGACATTGGCGAAATGGGACGCTATGCTCTCGAACATACTTCAAAAAGTAGTGAGCCCTTAACGTAAACTGTATGATATTTACGTGGCAAATTTTCGACTCTGACACCGGCTCCAGCATTTCATAATGTTTCGACTCCTACTCCGAAGTCGACTCCGGATGTTCAATCAATATTATTTAGTGGTGCATTTTTTCAATAATTGTAATAATGTCTATTTTTTAAAAGACGAATAATCTTATTTTATAAAACAAACAAAAAAGTTATACACCTACACAAATTCGTTTCTAATTAAAAACAGAATTACATTTGCCAACTCTTCTTTCATTGAGGCACGAATATCACTTTTTAAAAGTATAATAATCTCTCTACGCTCACTTGAGTAGGTTGCATTGCAGCTGCTAAATAATACCACATGACGAATAATTTTCGGGTAATATCCAACTACTTGGGTAGAAATCCGTTTTGTCTTTTCTGTCAAAATTTTGTATTTCATCCAATTCTCGATAAAAGTTTTGTTTTTGTATTTCAACGGGATCATTTCTTAATCTTTTAGCCTTATTTTGCTCCAAACTATCCAAATACTTTTCGAAACCGTCAGAAGGAGTTGATTCATGAGGTGTATCGCACAATTGAGAACCATCTGGACTAAAAGTTTTTTGCATTCTTTCTGCAAGTTTATATAATCTTTGCCGTACCACTAAAACTTGATTATGTTTTAATAAAATTCTATTTAAAGGGTCGAAATATATTCCTGCCAATAGAATATAATTTCCGTTTCTTTTCTTGTCATTGAAGAAACAATATCGTTTGCAATTTCATTTCCAAATTTCTCCAATTTAAATATTAGTTCCTTCCATTCCCTGAAATTTGTTGGTTACAATATAAGGACCCTGCAAAACCTTTTCGAGAACAATGGCTTGATATCAATATGTTAAATAACTTTTCATTTTAATTAAACGTTTCAGCATGAAATACGTACTTTCCCAACGAGTCGCTAGATCTACACTAGCACGTCTCTTTAAAATTGCATCAATAAATGAATACAACATTAACTTTACTTTTACTTTAAATATTTTTACAATTATAAAACATTCTAATTGTGTTCACAGAACATGTCTCAGACTAATATTTTAAGATTTTTAAGCCTTTATTTACTACTAGCTGAACCCCGCCCGCTTCGCCAGGCAAAAAACAATTGGTAAAATTAAAATCAGGTTTCTTATTGATTTTTATCGTGGCCAGTAATATATACCTTCCAATTTTCAGCCTTCTAACTCTTCAAAACACGAACATCCACATTTCGGCATCATATTTATCATTCTCGTGGTCAGTAATATATATATATACCAATTTTCAGTCTACTACCTCTCAAAAACACTATTGCCACGCCCTCATCGCCCACGAAACGAAAATTCAAAATCCGGCATCATATTTATCATTCTAGTGGTCAGTAATATATACGTTACAATATTCAGCCTCCTAGCTCTCAAAAACACTATTGCCACGCCCACTCCGCCCACAAAATGAAAATCCAAAATTTGGCATCATATTTATCATTCTCGTGGTCAGTAATATACATGTACCAATTTTCAGCCTTCTAGGTCAAACAAACACTTTTGCCACTCCCACTCCGCCTACAAAACGAAAATCAAAATTTCGGCATCATATTTATCATTCTCGTGGTCAGTAATATATATGTACCAATTTTCAGCCTTCTAGCTCAAAAAAACACTTTTGCCACACCCACTCCGCCCACAAAATGAAAATCCAAAATTCGGCATCATATTTATCATTCTCGTGGTCAGTAATATATACGTTACAATGTTTAGCCTTCTAGCTCAAAAAACACTATTGCCACGCCCACTCCGCCCACAAAATAAAAATCCAAATTTCAGTATCATATTTATCATTCTCGTGGTCAGTAATATATACGTTCCAATTTTCAGCCTTCTAGCTCTCAAAAAGACTATTGCCACGCCCCCTCCGCCCACAGAGCAAATTTTTAAAGATTCTATAGCCTATAGTTCCTTACAGACCTGCATCTATCTGTACTGAAAATTTCAACAACATCGGTTCAGCCGTTTACACGTGATTGCGGAACAAACAAACAGACAGACAGACTTACACTAAGGTTTTATAATATTAATAGGGATTTTTTTAGCCTGGAAATATATTATAATTTAAAATAACGAAAAAAAAAAACATTTACCCGGATGGTCGGAGACGACCATTTTTTTCGACTCCGATTCCAACTCCAGCAAATTTCTCCGACTCAAACTCTTAGACTCCGGCTCCACACCTCTGCTCGAAGGCTATGTCATTAAGCAAAATTGCCGCATATAGGGTTCACATGTGACTGTTCACTGTTTGGTGTGGATTTTGGCATGACATCATCATTGGGACATTTTTCTTCGAAAATGAGCAAGGAGCAGCCGTTACCGTAAACGGAGAGCGCTACCGTGCCATTACGGCATTTGCTTTCAACAAGACGGGCCATTATCTCACACAGCCAACGCCAGCCGTCGATGTTTTACGTACTGTTTATACCCTACACCATGTTACAAACAAATGCACAAAGACATAGTACCCTAGTGGAGGGTATACAAATCCTTTAAGGAATAAAATATATAGTTAGAAAAGCTGAAGGGTTCTCCATTTTTGTAGTGTAACCTTGCTCGTCTGATATTTCCCCTTGGAAGATAGGATACAAAAGTCAAGGTACGACGCACAGTGGAATATTTTCATACAAGCTGCGGCAACTTAATTTAAGATTAATATCGACACAATATTTACTTGCGCTCGCATGCCATAAAACCATACATCCCTAAAGTATGCTTTAAATAAATTTTCAAAAGTACATTAACAGAGAACAAGGAAGAAAGTATTGCTTCATGTTTGGCTTAGAAGGTTATACAATTTCAGCAATTAAATCGATGTTGCCAGCTATAAGCAGAATATTATTTTTAAAATGAATAAAAAAGACAATAGTTTAACAATATTTGTAAATGACGAGGCATCGGTCGGCCTCACGAATATAGTTTTATACTGTAGAAAATTAAGAAAACTAAATAAAAGGAAAGCAAAAACGTGACTACACTTTTTTAAATACAAAAGAACACCTCAAGAGCTCCTATTTTCTACGAACTAAATGAAGTTTCAATACGATGAATGGTTTCCGAAATACATCTCAATAAAACCTCTCAATAACCTCTCTTATAATGAAATTTGCAACTATTTTAACATTTATGAACTTTAAATGCATCCATGGCTAAAATTACCCGCTGTATTGACAAAATATTTTAGAATATGCTTAATAGGAATGTTCTTTTCAAAATGCATTCAGTAAAGTTGAGATTTTGGGCGTATGAATTTTGGGAGTCTTTGCCGCTGATAATACACTGTGCCACGTGAAAGATAAGGTATACGCTAACAGCTCAGCGTCGATTCAAGATCTCAAAGATAGAATTCGTGAGGCTATCGAGGACATAGGGCAGCCACTTTGCGATTTGGTTATGGAAAATTTCATGAGAAGGATATGGTCCTGTAAGCGTGGTCGTGGTGGCCATTTGGCTGATGTTGTTTTTTTTTCATTACTAACGGCATACCTTCCTCTTTATTATGAAATAAACATCCGATCATTTATCTCAAAAAATGACATTTTTCTTTGAATACTAAAATAACACCTCTTGTTGGAAAACTCTTATAAACAAAAATTGCAAGTTTTTCCCGTTAAAAAACATAATATGAATAAAGTAATTAAAAAAGGGGGAAAATTTTAACGAAAATTTTAAGTATTTTAGCAGATATTTTTCTCTTTCAGTTGTTAACCATATCAACTTCTATTGAGTCAAATATATCCTTTGGAATTTAGAAGTCCTGTAAAAAGGACAAAAGATCACAATGTGTATATCGGTTCAGTTTTATATATAGCTCACATACAAATTTCAATCCTAGTTTGAGTATCTCCGATCTAGAAACCACATATTTTAAAATATTTTATTCAAAATTTGGCAAAACATCTTATATTTGAACTAGAAACACCTGTGTAATAATGTGTTAGATTGTTCAGATTTATATATAGCTCTCATACAAATTTCTCTCCCGCCCGCTTTTTCCGCCCCCGAAAGACGTATTTTCACAGAATTTCTTCAAATTAAGCATAACACTTTATACTTGAACTGGAAGAACTTATTGAGAAAGTTAGTCACTTCCCGATACAAGTATTGTTCTCAATTTGACAAATTGTGTCAGGTCATATTATCCTATGATTAGGAAACGTACAAAAATCTTTCCCGTTTTCAATTTTTTACCGAATTGTAATGTATTCGGATAAAAAGTGGAGTGTATCATATAGTCGGCCCCGCCCGAATTTAGCCTTTCTTTACATGTTTTTTTTCATTTTTCTTGAGGAAGTTTCAAAATGTCACATTTTCAAAGTATCAAAATCTTGACTATTTTTTAATTAATAAGATAGTTTAACGAATTTCAATACTTGTTTTGATATTTTTAAGAGAAGAAAACATGCAAAAACTTTCGAACTAGTACCAGCTAGTGATGTAAAAATTTGTAGAGTTTTGCCTCGGAATGACTCCTATGTGTATGCCTGTAAATTTTTGGAATAAGTGACTAAGTTGTGTGTGTGTGTGCCAATGGAAGAGTAAGTTTGTGAATAAATGACTGTAACAGTGGTCATGTGTGTGAGTGTGTGTGTGCATGTGCGATTATAAATGGTTCATACATCGGAACCTCAATTTGTTCTTTAATGGTTTGTTGGCATAGAAAAATGCAATTTTTGTTGCAAACTGAGAAACAACAACACTCACCCACACACATCTAACGAGATGTGAAACAAAATCTTGCCTCCATTACAACGTCTTTGCAGTTGTTGTTTGTGTTTGTGTTAGTTTTGTTTTTATTTTTTTTAACCAGCCTTTTGCAATTGTTGTAGTAATACTTGCTGCACTGCACTCGGTACGTCTCCTTAGCTTGAGCATACATATATAGAATTTATGCGGTCTTAGGAAATCTGGCCAAAGCAAATAATCTTAATAGCTTTGTGGAAAATCGCTCAATGGTCGTTTTTTGTAAGTTTTCAAAAGATTTTTGGGTGATTCTACGGAATTTGTTCAAATATGTAAGACAAATTTACAAAAGAGTTTACAAATGAGAAAAAAAGTGGCAAAACGAGGCAAAAAATACGGCTTAAACTGTGATAAGTTATTTGGAATAAATATTGGAAATCTAAACAGGGGAAAGACATTCAATAGAGTCTAACGATCAAAAAGACCATACTGATTTGCATAACCTCCACCATAATATTTCATTTTGTCCAACCATACGGATAAAATAATGAATAATTGCAGATAAAAATAGCTGAATTGAATTAATTAATATATTGAGTCGCTGTTAAATTATTCTTCCTATAACTAACTCCACACTATTAGAAGAGAAGAAGAGCTCGGCTTATTTTGAAATTTTTTATATACATTCATGAGAACAAAAAATAGAAAAATATAATAATAAAATATTTTATAATAATAACAAGTAAAAAAACTTTAAGTTCGCCCGGGACGAACTTTGTATACCATCCTATGGCCCATCCTATATAAGAAATCCAACAATGTAAGCAGTTTTAAATTCGGGCAATTTATGGGATCACAATGTTAAAAATACGAAACAAACCTTGTCAAAACAATATATGTTTTCCTTGTAACTCAGATATCTCGTAAACTAATTGAAGTAGACAGACATAATCATAATTTTGAAGGCATTTTCGAACAATATCACTGTGCAAAATATCGTTGAAATATGCTCAGAATTCTAGTTTTGACAACAATTTCAAAATTTGACATGGCCGTGGTCATGGCCACATACCTAAATAACCTGTAAAGATCCAAATAATCTGGAAAACGCCTGTACTCTATGCATGTGAAATTTCATCACGACATCTTTCTTCGTTTAAAAGTAACAGAATTAATTCCAAAAACTATTTGGAACCACTGGTTTCAACTGGAAACACCTGTGGTGAAAATGTGTTAGATCGGTTCAGATTTACATATAGCTCCCATACAAATTTCGCTCCCGGATTGACTTTTTCCACCCCAGAATCCACGTATTTTCACCGAATTTCTTCAAAATGAGCATAACACGTTTACTTGATCTGAAAAAACTTATTGTGAAAGTTAGTCACTTCATTCCATGTTTGGATATAGCCCCGATACAAATATTCCTCTCGATTTGAGAAATTGGGTCAGGTCATATTAGCCTATGATTAGGAAACATACAAAAAGCATTCCCGTTTTCACTTTTTATACACTCCACGAGAGTATTATGGGTTTGTGCATTTGTTTGTAACACCCAAAAGGAAGAGAGATAGACCCATTGTTAATTATACCGATCGACTTAGAATCACTTTTTGAATCGATTTGGCAATGTCCGTCCGTCTGTCTGTCTGTCCATCTATTCTTGTAATCACGATACAGGTCGCAATTGTAGACAGAACCAAATTAAACTTTGCACAACGAAGTTTTTCGGGATAAGAACGAACGCTATTTAATTTGAAGAAAATCGGTTCAGATTTAGATATAGCCCCCATACGAATTTCACTCCCGATTTGACACTTTTCACTCTGGATACCACATATTACAGCAGATTTTCTTCACAATTGGCAAAACATCTTATATTCCAACTTGAAACACCTGTGGTAAAAATGGGTCGGATCGGTTCAGATTTATATATAGCTCCCATACAAATTTCGCTCCCGATTTGGCGTTTTCCGCTTTAGAAACCACATCTTGTATCATATTGTCTTTAGATTTGGCAAAACATCTTATATTTCAACTAGAAACACCTGTGGTAAAAATGTGTTAGATCGGTTCAGATTTATATATAGCTCCCATACAAATTTCGCTCCCGATTTGGCGTTTTCTGCTTTAGAAACCACATCTTGTATCATATTGTCTGCAAAATTGGCAAACCATCTTATATTCCAACTAGAAACACCTGTGGTAAAAATGGGTCGGATCGGTTCAGATTTATATATAGCTCCCATACAAATTTCGCTCCCGATTTGACTTTTTCCCCCTCTAGAAACCACATGTTGCATCAGATTGTCTTCAGATTTGGCAAAACATCTTATATTTCATCTAGAAACACCTGTGGTAAAAATGGGGCAGATCGGTTCAGATTTATATATAGCTCCCATACAAATTTCGCTCCCGATTTGGCGTTTTCCGCTTTAGAAACCACATCTTGTATCATATTGTCTTCAAAATTGGCAAAACATCTTATATTCCAACTAGAAACACCAGTGGTAAAAATGGGTCGGATCGGTTCAGATTTATATATAGCTCCCATACAAATTTCGCTCCCGATTTGGCGTTTTCCGCTGTAGAAACCACATCTTGTATCATATTGTCTTCAGATTTGGCAAAACATCTTATATTTCAACTAGAAACACCTGTGGTAAAAATGGGCCAGATCGGTTCAGATTTATATATAGCTCCCATACAAATTTCGCTCCCGATTTGGCGTTTTCCGCTTTAGAAACCACATCTTGTATCATATTGTCTTTAGATTTGGCAAAACATCTTATATTTCAACTAGAAACACCTGTGGTAAAAATGGGGCAGATCGGTTCAGATTTATATATAGCTCCCATACAAATTTCGCTCCCGATTTGACGTTTTCCGCTCTAGAAACCACATCTTGTATCATATTGTCTTCAGATTTGGCAAAACATCTTATATTTCAACTAGAAACACTTGTGGTAAAAATGGGCCAGATCGGTTCAGATTTATATATAGCTCCCATACAAATTTCGCTCCCGATTTGACGTTTTCCGCTCTAGAAACCACATCTTGTATCATATTGTCTTCAGATTTGGCAAAACATCTTATATTTCAACTAGAAACACCCATGGTGAAAATGGGTCAGATCGATTCAGATTTACATATAGCTCCCAGACAAATTTCGATCCCGGATTGACTATTTTCGCCCCAGATACCGCGTAATTTCACCGAATTTGTTCAAATTGAGCATAACACGTATATTTGAACTGGAACAACTTATTGTGAAAGTTAGTCACTTCATTTCAAGTTTGGATATAGCCCCAATACAAATATTCTTCTCGATTTGACAAATTGGACCAGGTTAATTAGCCTATGATTAGGAAACATACAAAAATTCTTCCCGCTTTTGGATTGGATTGAAAGTGGAGTATATCATATATTCGGCCCCGCCCGACTTTAGCCTTTCCTTACTTGTTATCAGTTTATTTCTTTCATTATAATTTTCGAAAGTGTACTTAGATGTATTTTATAACGATTGTGTTTGTTTGGTCATGTCAAAAAAATTACCTCTTGGCATGGAATGACCCATATGTGACTGGATGTCGGGGTTTCAGAATATATATGTATGACTAGGAATGCCATAGACTTTCGGTTTTTTGCTTCGGTCTGTTTCTTAACCCAATTGGCAATTTGTTTGCCATTATTTGATGTTGTTGTTGTTGCTATTTCTGTGGTTGATGTTGCTGCTGTTACTGTTGGCAGTATAACAAATGTCAGCTCGCAATTTCTTACCCACTTTCAATTGTTTTTCTTGTTGTTCTCAAGCTGAGACCTACACGTACATATATACTCGAGCATGCATACATACATATGGCTGTTTGTACGTACATATATGTAGATCGTTTCTGAAGATAAATTGCAAATATTTAAATTTGTTACTTAAGCAAATTGCTTGAGTGAATAGAGCTTTCGGCACTCACTTCACTGGCACTATTTCATGGAACACAAACAACAGAAGTGAACGGACGTTATGTAGGATACCGTTCGTTCTGAGGTCATTTACTTTACTTGTTTTCCGAGAAATTTAAGTTTTTTTGTTTTTGATCAAAAAAAAGTATGGCTGTGTGCTGTCAAACAAAATCCCCCCTAAAAAACGACACACATTTTTGCAGTTTTGTGGTAATAGAACACAAATACATATGGGCATGTCCCAGTGGACCGGACGCGACATTCGCACGCCTTAAACTACTCCAAAAACATGAAAGAAACTGAAAAAGTCGATCAGCCTTTTTAGTGTTCTAAACCGCTTAAAGAGTACTACATTTTAAAAACATATCGTCAGGATTTAGTACAAATTTGTACAAAATTATAAACAATTTTACACGGAAATGGACGCGACAAAAAGCCGAAGTACTTTTGAAGGTCTTTTACAAATATAGAAAGATCAGCGATTTTTTGAGAACTTTGTTTTTCCATAAATACATGTAAATGAAAGTCAGAGGATATATTTTGTACGTAGATTTATGAAATATGAGAATTATCTTTTAATTTTTTTAATTAGGTACAGCAGAAATATGGACGCGACAAATATTTCCACTCATAGTAAAAAAATCGTCATTTTCATTATAACACTTCACTTTAATAAAAACAAGTAAAAACGGAGTTAAGTTCGGCCGGGCCGAACTTTATATACCCTCCACCATGGATTGCATTCCACAGAGGCTGTCGATTTTCGTAGAAGTGCAGTAATATTATATAAATATTATTAATAAAATATATTTTTTGATATAGCCAAAAAAAAAAAAACAAATACAAATATTGAAAAAATAATTTTATAAATAAATATAAAAATTTTATTATTTCAAACCACGCTTATAAGACAAGGCTACCAATATTTTTACACTATATATATCGAAATAATACTTCAAGTCAATTCAAAAAATAAACATTCATATATTAATATTTTCAAAAAAGCTTAAATACCATAAATATTGGTAGGTAGTGGGTGCTACAGTTGGTTGTATCTCCATTCTATTTTTATTTCAATTTTTGCCGTAAAAGTACGAATTTGGAAAATTCTTTATATATATATTTTATTTTAAATATATATATTTATATATATATATATATATATATATATATATATATATATATATATATATATATATATCTATATATATATATATATGCAACTATACAGTGGAATGCATACACCGAATTCCATGATTCTAACTGCGGTCTTTTGGTTGGTACCATTTTTACCCCCTCTTTTCCAATTTTACCACCTCAAGAGTACGACTATCTAAAATCCCTTAATTTTACGTGTCTGTGCAATTAGAGGGATGTACACACCGAATTTCATCATTCCAGGTGTATTCGTGTAGTTGGTACTATTTTTATCCCATGTGCCCATTATTGTATCCCTTGAAAGTACGAATTTGAAAAAACCTTCGTGTCTACGCAGTGAGAGGAAGGTATACATACTCCCGATTTCATGACTCTAGCTGCGGTCATTTTGTTGGTACTATTTTTATCCCTTTTTTCCATTTGAACCATAATTCGGTATGTCATAATTCCACCTCCGTCTGTTTGATTTCTTTTTGCCTTCAACCACAAAAATACGAATTTTGCAAAAATATTTTCTTTGACGCATTCGTGATATAAGAGTAATGTCCGTTCCAAATTTCAAGATTGTAGGCCCAGCCGTTTGGTACTAATTTTAACCCATTTTATCCCATTCGGAAAATTCCTTGTTACGCCGTTAGATGAATATACACCCTGAATTGTAGTGTCAGTCGTGTCGTTAGTACCCCTTTTCCCGTTTACCCCTTTAAAAGTATGAATTTCGAAAAATTCCTTTATTTTACGTTTGCAAGTATTTTGAGGTATGTGCCAGCCGAATTATTATCCCTTTTTATCCGATTTTGTCCTCCTGTCGTTTGGTTAGGGCGGTGGTACAATTTTTATCCCCTTAAAAGTAAACATTTCGGAAAATTCCTTGTTATCACTACACTGTAAGGCGAATATACACACCGAATTTCATGATTATCACCCTTTTCTCGACTACCATTTAAAAGTACGAATTTCGAAAATTTCGTTCATTTTGCGTTTCTATGCATTTTCAGGGATATACACGCCGAATTTCATGATTCCAGCTCCGTCTGTTTGATTGGTACCATTTTAATCCCTTTTTACCCGATTTCGCTCTCAAAAAGTACGAATTTTGCAAAAATATTTTCTTTTTGTGTTATAAAAGTGCTCTAAAAGTTCTGAATTTCAGGATTCTAGGCCCAACAGTTTGATGTGGGCTGTGGTACAATTTTTATCCCATTTAATCCCTTAAAAGTACAAATTTCAAAAAATTCCTTCTAATCAGTGATCAGCGCTGTAAAACAAATATACACATCGAATTTTATTATTGTACCGTCATCCGTGTTGTTGGTACCTTTTTATCCCCATTTACCTATTAAAAGTACGAAATTCAAAAAAATCGGCTATTTTGGGTTTCTAAGCATTGATGTACACACCGAATTTTATGATTCAAGTTCCATCCGTTTGATTGGTACTATTTTTATGACTTTTTACCCGATTTCGCTCTCAAGAAGTACGACTTTAAAAAAATATTTTATTGGGCACGTTGAAGGTATACTAAGAATTTGCGTAGTAATTTCAAGACTCAAGGCCTAGCCGTTTGGTAGTTGCTGTGGTACCATTTTTATCCCTTCTGACCCCATTTTATCACATAAAAGTACGAATTTCGAAAAACTCACTTCATATCTGATCTCTACGGTCTCTAGAAATGTACACACAAAATTTCATGATTCCAGCTTCAGCCGTGTTGTATGTACCATTTTTGCCCCATTTAACCCCCAAAAGGACGAATTTTTCAAAGTCCACTTTTTGGGATGCCTTCATGCCGCAAGAGGAATATCTATACCAATTTTCACGATTCTAGGTCCAGCCGTTTGGTCATTGCGGTGGTACCATTTGTATCCCCTTTTTCCCCTTAAAAGTACAAATTTCGAAAAACCCTGTCTTATCACACAGAGAAATGTACACACCAAATTTCATGATTCTAGCTCTAGCCGTTTGGTTTGGGGAGTGATCAGTCAGTCACTCAATCACGCAACTCTTTTATAAAGGTTGATTTTTTAAAAGCTATAGGAAAGTTTTTCAAAAAAAAAAACACATCAAATTCAGAAAAATGCATGAAATCTTTATTTGAATCGATAGTAGTATGTCCATATAATTTAATATTTGAAGATTATTTCATGCAAAAGTTGACCTTGACTGCGCCTCAAATGGTCCATCCGCTTAGTCCAATTTTGGCATTTCCACGTTTTTGAGTAACAGAGGCCCAATTGCTGCGAACGGCGACGAATCGATAATTGATGGTCATCATTAACACTGGCCGATACAGCTGCGATATTTTCTTCAGTTCGCACTCTACGTAAGCGTGTTGGTGATTTAATGTCCAACAATGTAAATTTGGTGCGAAATTTAGTCACAATAGCCCGAATAGCTGTTTCAGTGGGTCGATTACACTAATATATAGATATATAGTGTAAACGTATTGGTAGCCTTGCCTTGTAAGTGTTTGAAATAATAAAAATATTATATTTATTTATAAAATTATTTTTTACATGCCTGCATTTCTTTTGGTTTTGCTATATTAAAAAAATTTACATTTTCCTGTAATGTTACTGCACTTCGACGAAAATCAACAGCCTCTGTGGAATACAATCCATGGTGGAGGGTATATAAAGTTTATTCCGGCCGAACTTAACTCCCTTTTTACTTGTTTTTAATTTTTATACCCTACACCACTTCGTCGACTAGGGTATTATAAGTTAGTTTTGCGCCAAATGTTTGTAACACCAACAAATAATCGAGCTAGACCCGTCTTTAAGTATAGGGATCGGCTCGGAATCACCAGCTGAATCGATTTACTGATGTCTGTCTGTCTTGTTTGCACTCTACAGGTCGCAATTGTTGTCCGAACATCATGAAATTTCGCAGAAGTTATTTTTTTGACAAGGACGATCTGTATTGAATTTGGAGGAAATCGATCGCTCCCGATTTGACTTTTTTCGCTCTAGAAACCGCATATTGTCGCCGATTATCTTTAAAATTGGCACAACGTCTTATAATCCAACTAAAAACACCTATGGTGAAAGTGGGGAAGATCGGTTCAGGTGTATAGCCCCCATACAAATGTCGCACCCGATTTGACTTTTTCCGCTCTAAAAACCACATATTCTACCCGATTTTCTTTAAAATTGGCACAACATCTTGTAATCCAACTAAAAACACCTGTTGTGAAAGTGAGTAAGATCGGTTTAGATTTAGTTATAGCCCCAATACAAATGTTGCTCCCGAATCTTTAATCGATTGTGGCCAAACTTTACATATTATATTTCACCAATAAACATACATGGTTAAAGTGGGTCACATCGTTTCAGGTTTCAATATACCACCATACAAATGTCATTTCCGATTTAACATTTTTGTCAAACACATTCAAAAATCCTTCCCGATTTCACTTTTTTACCGAATTGAATTGTAGTGAGATATATAGTCGGCTCTGTCCGTCTTTAGCCTTTCCATACTTATTGGGGAGATGCCCATATGCCCATACTTTGGAATGTGGTCAGTGGTCCCATTCTGCTCTATTACAGCACTAGAAACTACATCTTACATCGGATCTTCATCAAATTTTGCACATCATTCTATGTTTCAACTAGGAATACCTACCGTGAATGAGAAATATATAGGCGCATGTTTTGGCACAGTGTCAAGTGTTGTTATAGGCCCCCTTCAAATGTCCGTCCGATTCATCCTATTACCGCTGTATTTATCATTGGATCTTGTTCAATTTTTCCCTATCATGTTATATTTACTTTACTCGGAATATCTGCTGGAATATTGGATCATTTACTCAATTATTTAGCATCATTCAATCAATTACTTTATTATTTAGCATACACATTAAATTTGACTAAAGATGAATTTATAGTAACTCTATAATTTATATGAACTAAAGGGTTTATTGAGGTATAGAACTTGGAATTGAAATAAAACACAAGAAAATCGTTTTAATGTCCATCAATTTGGCTTTATTGGAAGGATAATTTTATGCCATTAATGTTTAAATATGATTTCGGGCATGTGGCCGCCGCGGCTGGCTCGAATATAGCCAATTCTACAGGTCCAATTTTCAACCACGCCACGAATGTTGGCTTCCAAGTCCCCTAACGTTTCTGGTTTGTTGGCGTAGACGAGCGACTTCACATATCCCCAAAGAAAATAATCCAATGGTGTCAAATCACACGATCTTGGTGGCCAATTGACAGGTCCATTCCGCGAAATTATGCGCTCATCGAATTAATTGCTCTGATGGACGATTATGTCGACCATAAAATGGACGGAGCTTGCGGTGAACTTCGCGAACTGAACCATTACTTTCGAAATAAATTTGCACGATTTGCAAGCGTTGTTCTTTTGTCAACCTGTTCATGATGAAATGGCAAACCAAACTAAATATTAATCACTTGACAGCTGACAAAATGGCCGCCAGTTAAAAAAGTGATGCCAACTTAAAGTTCTATACCCCAATAAAAAACACCCTTTACATTAAATTGCTCCCATGAAATATCTGTGTTTAGTAATCAAGGCGGTATATATGCAGCGAGTTGTGTAGGGTATTATATAGTCGGCCCCGCCCGACTTTAGCCTTTCCTTACTTGTTTTCTATTCTGAGCTTTTTGTCGTGAAAAAAGTCGAATTAGGCCATTTTGGTGTGTGGCCACCGAAAGACATTTGATATATGTGTAATTTTGTGTGGTTTGTAATCTGATTTTTATGTTGCTCTTGTTTATTTTGTTATTGTTTGTCGTGTTGATGCTGATTTTTTTGCAAATTAGTACTAGTCCTGTCGAGTAGGCAACCACATATCCAGGCATGTGTTTATGTTTTGCTAAATACTGGTCATTTGTTGATGTCGATTTTGTTTCGCACACAGTTGGTGTAAAATATCTATTAATTTTGTTTTTTTTTTTTTGCGGTATTTGGGCAGTTTGCAAATGGAACATGTTTAACACCAAAGCATTCGGCAGGCTGTGTGTGTATGTGTCTGTGTGACAAAGAAGTGCGATAAATTATAAACGTATTGCATTGGCCAAAGTTTTGGTAGGGGATATTGCATTTATGTAATTTATAGTAATCATGTGTTCGCTTCAAACGGTAAAACTTGTCGCTATTTCGTTATATATGATAACGTGTGACCTTAATTATTATTATTTATGTCAAAAACCAAAATGAGTCAAGTTACCTGTGGAAAATAACACAAAATTAATTTTTGAGGATTTATTTATTGGGGATTTTACCACATTTCGAAGCAAGGCTCCGCTATTTACGACATTACAAGGAAGGCTTTAAAATGACGGACGTGGTTCCTTATACACTAGAATAATTCACAGAGATTTTGGGCTAGTTTGGAAGAATAAAACTAATTTATTCCATTGTATTTCCCAAGGATACCAAATGATCCTTGAAAAGGAAACTTAATACCCAAATAGTTAGCACATAGATTTCCAATTTGTGAAGTATCCGATTAACCACTCAGCTTTGGCGGTAAGCTAACGACTGAAAATCAACAAGTTAAATTTCGCTGAAAACTTTAATAAAACTATAAGACATACCCACTACCACCAGCCAGCCAGTTGAAATATGAATCCTTGCTACGAAATCTTCATATTTAATTTCCATTAGACAATTTCGCATTGAGGATTATCAGACCTTCTTAACTTATGTGTGTGTGCACATACGTATGCATACGAAGCACTGCCACCACAGGAATGTACTCTGTACATGTGGCTGTGACTGTGCTAGTGCGTTTGTGTGTGTAACCAGATTCTCATTTGTAACCAGCAGAAAATGAGGAGGAATATACAAATGAGCGTATGTTGGTAACATCCTTTTTCTTTGCCAAGAACAAATGATGGTGTACCTACCTCAATGGAAATTCTTAATGCTCAACCCCTCCTCCTCTCACATGGGTGTAACCTCAGTGGAGCAACAGAAACGAAGACGACGATTGATGAGTTTAATGCGCATAAAAAGTTGCACACATATGTTGCCACTGCCACGCACAACCGCTGTAGTTGCTGGCGTTCCATTACTTAAAAGTATTTGTTGGCGAAGAAAAATGTTCGGTAGCAAAAAGCTAAGGAACTATTGCGATGTTTTCAACCTCCACGAATACATCACAAGTGCATGGGATACAAATCATTTGGTAGATGCCACTGACACGAGGTGGGAAAAATAATTACCCAGCACAATTGAACCAGAGCTGTTAAGTAATGATTAGTAATCGTAATCATTAGTAATTAGATTACTTTTTTTTTAAGTAGAAGTAATGATTACAATACGATTACATTCAGTTTTATACGATTAGTAATTGATTACGATTACAAGTAATCAAAAAATAATCAGGATTACTTGCGATTACTGAAAAATAATCAAAAGTAATCAAAATTGAGTTAGACTACTTTAAAAGATTACTTTTGATTACTTTTGATTACTTTTGATTTTTTGTGATTACTTTTGATTCTCGCGAAATCGGTATGAGAGTCATAGTAGTCTGTTTGTCGAAACTTTTGACTTTTCAATATATGTCAGTTTTGATTTGTTCTGTTCTCGTTCTTTTGCCAGCTAAAACCGAAAGGTAACGGTAATCGCAAGTAATCCAGATTATTTTTTGATTATTTGTAATCGTAATCAATTAGTAATCAGAAATTGTTGAATAGTGGATTATATAATCATTACGATTCTTTTTAAAAAGTAATGTAATTGATTACTAATCGTAATCGAAATTTAACAGCTCTGAATTGAACACATTTCCAAGGGAGTCTGCACTTATTTATATTTCACACTAGCTGAACCTCTTGAATGGTAAAATTAAAATCAGGTTTCATATTGATTTTATTGTGGTCAGTAATATATACGTTTCAATTTTCAGCCTTCTAGCTCTCAAAAACACTTTTGCCACGCCCCCACCGCCCACGAAACGAAAATTCAAAATCCGGCATCATATTTATCTTTCTCGTGGTCTCGTGGTCAGTAATATATATGTACCAATTTTAAGCCTTCTAGCTCTCAAAAACACTAATGACACGCCCACTCCGTCCACAGAAGGAAAATCAAAATTTCGGCATAAAAATTATCTTTCTCATACGCTATAATATTCAGCCTTCTACCTCTTTTTATACTTTTGCCACGCCCACTCCGCACACAAAACGAAAATTCAAAATACGCCATCATATTCATCTTTCTCATGATCAGTAATAGGTTCCAATTTTCAGCCTTGTGGAATATTTTCATACAAGCTGCGGCTGAAACAAGTAAGTAAGCTTCAGTCGGCTAAACCGACTTATATATACCCTAACTCTCACAGAACATATATATGGAAGTTATAAGGAATTAAATTTAACGTAGGGCAGGATAATTTGTGTTCCACAATTGTAAAAGCATGATCAAATATCAAGTCATAGTGGATCCCATGCACCAGTATAGAAGTTATGAAGTAATTAATATATTACCTAGGAAAGAGACAATTGTGTGGGAAGTACAAGAAGGGGCGTGGCTAAAGCGTAAATATTTTTTTTGTGTTTAAAGTGATTATAAAAACATTTTCAAGTATTAAATTGCAAATGATTTTGACTACCCGTACGGTTTTAGTGTAACCGAAGTTTATGTCATTTTGTGCGGGAAGGGGTGTGGCAATTTCGCCCATATTCCTTGCGACTGTAACCACTATAAAAGCATTGCTAAATATAAAATTTAACAGTATTCCGATCATCAGTATAGAAGTTATAACAGCTTTAATTTTACGAAGTTTTGTGTGATTTGTGTGGGCGGTACTGGAAGAGGCGTGGCAAAACCCGCAATATTTAGTACACTTAAAGTGATATAAAAATAAAATGTATAAAAACTTTATAAAATACCAAAATATAGCTGATTCCGAATATCCGTGTGGAACTTATATGTGTTTTAATTTGACATTGGAATATAGACTACTTGTGTGGGAGGTACCAGAAGGGGCGTGGCAATTTCGCCCAACTTCGAACTTAAACGAAGCTTGGGAAAAATATTACCATGTGCAAAGTTAGAATCGATTCCTTAACTCCTTTCGAGAGTTTTCGTGTACACCAGCTAGCCAGACAAACGGACGTACATGGCTCAAACTCCTTAAAAAGTTTGGAAGCGGATTTCGCCCAAACATACTTGGAGTCTTAAGTTACTCCTTCAATGCGTTATACTTTTTTTCTGTCCCAAATGATATATACCCTCCTACTCTGTAGAGTGAGGGTATAATTAGAATGAATGGAGCTAGGACCTTCAAATTTCGCTCATATACCTTATATCGTCATATTAGATCAAAAACGTTTTTTGTTTAAAGCCGCCCACAGCCACTCCTACCTTCCATGTAAGTTGATATGAAAAAGCGTCATAAATATATTATTTTAATATATATGTTAATAAAAATCATTGCCAGTGATTTCATTTGAGTCACAATTAAATGAAAATAGTCAGTACCACGTTCTGCATCTATCTATACTGAAAATTTCAACAACATCGGTACAGCAATTTACGCGTGATTGCGGAATAAACAAACAGACAGACTTACTCTAAGGTTTTATAGTATTAATAGGGAAATAAGGAAAGGGAAATAATAGGAAATAATAACTACTAATATATTTATACTATATATATTGCAATTATACTTCAATTCAAGAAGTAAATATAAGGGAGCAATCTTCAAAAAAGCTTAAGTACCCTAAATATTGAGGGATAGTGGTTGCATTTTCAGTTACAGTCTTTTGGTTGTTATATTTATATACTCCACGAGATATATCTTTGGGCATTTGTTTATAACACCCAAAAGGAAGCGAGATAGACCCATTGTTAATTATACCGATCGACTTAGAATCACTTTTTGATCGATTTAACTATGTCCATCTGTCTGTCCATCTACACTGTGCAACATTTTTGAAGTCATTTCAAAATAACCATATACGGACACCGCTACATGATAAAAGACCAAAAAAAAAAAGACCCGTGTTTTTTTGTTTCCCCCAAAGTCATGCACTTTTTTTTTTATGGGCCCCCAGAGATTTGAGGCCTCGGTGTAATTTTTGGAAAAAAGTGATCATATTCTCAGGCTCATATCTTGCAAACCGTTCGGAATTTTGATTTACTCTCTGAGGCAAAGTTCTAGCTCTTGTCATAAAGAACAAAAATTGTGAACATATAAAATCAAAAAAACTTCATCTTCAAGGTCTTGTCTTTATGACAAGAGCTAGAACTTTGCCTCAGAGAGTAAATCAAAATTCCGAACGGTTTGCAAGATATGAGCCTGAGAATATGATCACTTTTTTCCAAAAATTACACCGAGGCCTCAAATCTCTGGGGGCCCATAAAAAAAAAGTGCATGACTTTGGGGGAAACAAAAAAACACGGGTCTTTTTTTTTTTTGGTCTTTTATCATGTAGCGGTGTCCGTATATGGTTATTTTTTTTCGTGTTGCACTGTGCTATTCTTGTCGCCAGAACGCTACGAAGTTTTTCGGAATAATGACGAACGCTATTTAATTTGAAGAAAAGCGGTTCAGATTTAGATATAGCCCATATACGAAATTCACTCCCGATGTGACTCTTTTTACTCTAGATACCACATATTTTAACAGATTTTCTTCAAAATTGGCAAAACATCTTATAATGCGATTAGAAAACCCTGTGGTGAAAATGTGTTAAATCGGTTCAGATTTATATATAGCTCATATACAAATTTCGCTCCCAATTTGACCTTATCCGCTCTAGAAACCACATATTTTTTCAGATTGTCTTCCAATTTGGCAAAACATCTTATTGTTAAATTAGGAACTCCTATGGTGAAAATAGGTCAGATAGGTTCAGATTTCTACATAGCTCCCACACAAATTTCACTCCCGATTTGACTTTTTCTGCTCTAGAATCCACATATTTTAACAGATCTTCTTAAAATTTGGCAAAATATCTTATATTTCCACTAGTAACACACATCGGTTCAGATTTATATATAGCTCCCATACAAATTTCGTATTTTCACCGAATTACCTAAAATTGAGCATAACACATTACACTTGAACTGGATGAACCTATTGTGAAATATTCTTCTCGATTCGAAAAATTGGGTCAGGTCATATTAGCATATGATTAGGAAACATACAAAAATCCTTCCCGTTTCACTTTTTACCGAATTGTATTCGTATAGAAAGTGGAGTGTACCATACAGTCGGCCCCGCCCGACTTTTGCCTTTCCTTACTTGTTTAAATTTCAAAAGTACAAACCTTACTTCAAGATATACCCATTTTTGCAGTAAAAGTATAAACATACGAATGTGGAAAAATCCTCCCCATCCTGGCGGTGGAGGGTATAAAAGCAAGGAAAAATATTTGTATTTCGCGTGTCCATGCAGTCAGGTGAATGTATACACCGAAATCCATGATTCCAGCTGCGGTCATTTGGTTGGTACCATTTTTATTCCCTTCTTCCCATTTTACCCCCTTAAAAGTACTAATTTCGAAAATCTCTTGATTTTACGTGTCTACGCAAATATAGAGATGTGCGCACCAGGTGTTCACTTAGTACCACTGTTCCCATTGTATCCCTTGAAAGTATGAATTTGGAAAAACCTTTTTATACCCTCCACCTCCAGGATGGGGGTATACTAACTTTGTCATTCCGTTTGTAACACCTTGAAATATCGACCTGAGACCCTATGAAGTATATATATTCTTGATCGTCATAAAATTCTAAGACGATCTAGCCATGTCCGTCCGTCCGTCTGTCCGTCTGTTGAAAACACGCTAGCATCTAAACCAAAGGAGCTAGAACGTTGAAATTTTCCATAAATGCGTCTGATAGTCGTAGATCGGTTGGGATTGAAATGGGGCGAAATCGGCCCAAAGGGAAAAATTTTTCCCTCACAAGGACTAAAAATACCCATAATAATCCCTAATATTTTAGCGTATTTAAGCATGTTTTTTGAATATGTCTGTTTATATTTGCTTGATATTTGGTATGCGCATTCCCCTTATAGCAAAAACGTGCACCATAAAGTGATTCTTATTTGTAGGGGGTGAAATGGGGCAAAAAAGGGATAAAAAAGGTACATATTAAACGACAACGGCTAGAAACATGAAATTCGGTGTGTACATTCCTCTAATTGAGTAGATACATAATATAAAATTAATTTTCCCAAATTCGTACTTTTAAGGGGTAAAATGGGAATAGAGGGATAAAAATGGTACCAACCAAACGGCTGTACGTAGAATAATGAAATTCGGTGTATACATTCCTCTGATTGCATAGATAAGTAAAATACACGGATTTTTCAAAATTCGTACTTTTTGGGGTTAAAATGAAAAAAGGGGATAAAAATAGTACCAATCTAAAGACCGCAGCTAGAGTCATGAAATTCGGAGTATACATTCCTCTGAGTGTGTAGACACGGAAAATAGACGAATTTTTCGAAATTAGTACTTTCAAGGGATACAATGGTACAGAGGGATAAAAATAGTACCAACTAAACGACTACATCTAGAATGATAAAATTCTAATTGCGTAAAAACGTCAAGGGGGGGGGGAGCTGGAATCATGGAATTCGGTGTATACATTCCTCTGACTGCATAGACACGCAAAATATTTTTTTCCAAATTCGTAATTTTTCTTTTACGGCAAAAATTGGTTGAAACATGAAGTTATGTTATTTTGCACTATGTACGTCTGAAAATGGATTTTCAAAATTTGTACTTTTGGAATTCAAATAGAATGGAAATACAACCAACTATTTTATGGCCTTGAAAATATTTTTGAAAATATTAATATAAGAATATTTATTTTTTGAATCGACGTATTGGTAGTATTACCTTATAAGTGTGGCTTGAAATAATTAAAATATTATATTTATTTATAAAATTAATTTTTCAATATTTGTATTTGTTTTGGTTTGGTTATATTTAAAAAAATTATATTTTCCTGTAATATTACTGCACTTCTACGAAAGCCGACAACCTCTGTGGAATGCAATCCATGGTGGAGGGTATATAAAGTTCGGCCCGGCCGAACTTAACGCCTTTTTTACTTGTTATTTTTCGTGTCTACGCAGTCAGAGGAAATTATACTCCGAATTTCATAACTCCACGTGCGGCCATTTGGTTGGTAAAATTTTTATCCCTTTTTTTCCATTTTGCATCCTAAACGTACGAATTTCGAAAAATCCCTCTATTTTACGTCTCTACGCAATCAGAGGAATGTATAAACAGAATTTCATTATTCTAGGTGCATCTGTTAGGTTGGTACCATTTTTATCCCTCTAATCCCATTTTATACCGTAAAAGTACGAATTGGGAAAAAACACTTATATATTATGTATCTACTCAAGTAGAAGAATGTGCACACCGAATTTCGTGTTTCTAGCTGTTGTCGTTTGATAGGTACTATATTTATCCCATATATTTGCCCCATTTCACCCCCTACGAATACCAATCACTTTACGGTGCACGTTTTTATTATAAGAGGAATGCGCATGCCTAATATAAAGTAATTACAAGCAGACATATTGAAAAAATATAATGAAATTCTCGAAATATTAGGGGTATGATCAGTCTTTGTGATGGAAAAAATTTTTCCTTTGCATTGATTTCGCCCAGTTGCAATCCCAACCGATCTGCGACTATAAGATATATTCATGCAAAATTTGGACGTTCTAGCTCCTTTCGTTTACGTGCTAGCGTGCTTTCAACAGACGGACGGAAATGGCCAGTTCGTCTTAGAATTTTATGACGATCAAGATACTATAGGGTCCGAGGTTGATATTTCAAGGTTTTACAAACGGAGTGAGAAAGTTAGTAAAGACCCATCCTGGAGATGAGGGGTATAAAAACAAAATATTTAGCTTTATTGAATAATAGCTGGTATCTTAACAAACAAAACAAGGTCTAGTTGATGACAATATATATATAGACAAATCAATAAGAAGTTATTGCTCTTCTTGTGGCACCGATATTTGGTGGCAGGTGCTAGAAGGGAAAATATTCTTTGTGCGATACTGTCGACTTAATATACCACACCCCACCCTAAGGTGAATTGTACAAGTCGAACAATTTGCATATCTATAGACATTCATGGTTCATTGTATGTTGCTTTACATGCTTCGGAAACGACGGAAGAAGTGCACCGATGTAGTCACATGCTGATAACAATCTGCTTAAGAGACAGCAACAAGTACAACAACTACGGAAAATTAAATCTGTTTTATTCGATAGAAATGTAGAAGCGTAGCAAAAAGGTTTTGTAGCAAAATTACTTTCTTACCAGCGCATTATCTATTCCCTTTCGATGTGCAGCTCTTTTCGTTTATTTTCTTTTCTGCAGTGCCTTCAACCAGTCTTAAGTAGTTTCATTAGGTTGCCACCATTTTAATATTCTCCTGCTGTCGAGACTTAGTCTCTAGTGCTTGTAAAGACTGGTGCTTGTTCACCATCAAACTTGTCTAACAACGTTTGATTGAATTACAATGGAAATTTAAGGAGTAAAAGGAAATAGTTTTTATTAAAAGGCCTCCATAACATAGTTTTTTTTCATGGATTTTGATAAGCCATTGCTAATTAAAAGGTGGAGGGGGTGGTTCAATACCGTAGTTGGATACATCGTTTCCAGCATGTATTGGAATATTGGATTTTTTTAATAAGAGCAATATTAACATTATTTTGAGTGCTGCTAAGTTTTTGCTTAAATTCCAACTATTTCAGGTATACTCTCGATTATGCCAAACGTAACAACAAAGCAAGTCAAATTATGAACTTTTTCTAGCGCGGCACAGTGGTTCAGAATCAATATTCATCGGCCCAAATTCAATAATTTTTGTTCTAGTTGACATTTATGAGTCCTGTAAAATTAGACAAGGACCCAAGGATTATATTGAGATATTAACATTAAATCGGGCAATCGTATATATTTCAGAAAGCGGCCCAATATAGACTACTTTTCGTATTTTTAGATTTTAAAGAAAAGTAAAATTTGATTTTAACTGGGATATTGTCCTGGCTCAAGACCATTTTGCATCTATATTTAATAGAATGCAAATTTATTTACAAAAGGCATCCTGACATTTATTATTAAAATTTTTATTTTTATGTTTCTAACACATTTTCACGTATTTCTTCATCATGCTACATCAGAACAAATTTGATTTTTATATCCTACACCTCCAGGATGGGGTATACTAACTTTGTCATTCCGTTTGTAACACCTTGAAATATCGACCTGAGAACCTATAAAGTATATATATTCTTGATCGTCATAAAATTCTAAGACGATCTAGCCATGTCCGTCCGTCTGTCCGTCTGTTGAAAGCACGCTTGAATCTAAACGATAGGAGCTAGGATGTCCGGTTGGGATTGAAACTGGGCGAATTCGCCCCAAAGGGAAAACACTTTCCCTCACAAGGACTAAAAATACCCATAATATTCCCCAATATTTCAGAGTATTTAAGCATATTTTTTCAATATGACTGCTTGTATTTACTTAATATCGGATATAGCAAAAACGTGCACCATAAAGTGATTTTTATTCGTAGAGGGGGTACCTATTAAACGACAACATCTAGAAACACGAAATTCGGTGCGTAGATTCCAATAGCTGCGTACAGCCATTATACAAAAGTATTTTTTCCAAATTCGTACTTTTAGGGGGTAAAATGGGAATAGAGGGATAAAAATGGTAACAAGCAAACGGCTGCACCTAGAATAATGAAATTCGGTGTATACATTCCTATGATTGCGTTGACACGTAAAATAAACGTATTTTTCGAAATTCGGGATACAAATAGTACCAACCAAATGACCGCAGCTAGAGTCATGATATTCGGAGTATACATTCCCCTGACTGCGTAGACACAAACAAATAAAAGATTTTTTCCATATTCGTACTTTCAATGGATACAATGGGTACAGAGGGATAAAAATAGTACCAACTAATCGACTACAGCTAGAATGATAAAATTCGGTGTGTACCTCTCTCCAATTGCGTAGACACGTAAAATAAAGAGATTTTAGAAAGTCGTACTCTTAAGGGGGTAAAATAGGAACTAGTAAATCAAAAAAAAATTCTTTTTTCAAATCCATGCTTTATGCAAGCAGAATTCTATTGGGCCTAAAATTCTTTTTTAGTTATCTTTTGTAGAAGGAAAAATTACTGCGTTATCAGGAGCAGAAATAATAGATTTTTAATTTGTGGTTTGTATGGGAGGTACCACGCCCACTTTTGCATTGCCGCCCATTTTAGGCGCAACTACGCACATTGATGCTAGATGCACTTACACAAAATTTGAGCACTATACGTGTCATAGAACTGACACTATTCGATAATATGTTTTAACTTCGTATGGGAGGTGGTACGCCCACTATTCCAATACCGCCCATTTTTGGCAGAACTACGCACATTGATGGTAGATGCACTTATAAACAATTTCAGCACTCTAGGTGTCATAGAACTGACAATATTCAATAATAGGTTTTAACTTCGTATGGGAGGTTCCACGCCCACTTTTCCAATACCGCCCATTTTTGGCACAACTATGCACATTGATGCTAGATGCACTTACACAAAATTACAGCACTCTAGGTGTCATAGAACTGACTATATTCAATAATAGGTTTTAACTTCGTATGGGAGGTGCCACGCCCACTTTTCCAATACCGCCCATTTCTGGCACAACTATGCGAATTGATGCTAGATGCACTTACACAAAATTTCAGCACTCTAGGTCTCATAGAACTGACAATATTCAATAATAGGTTTTAACTTCGTATGGGAGGTGCCACGCCCACTTTTCCAATACCGCCCCTTTTTGGCACAACTATGCGAATTGATGCTAGATGCACTTACACAAAATTTCAGCACTCTAGGTGTCATAGAACTGACAATATTCAATAATAGGTTTTAACTTCCTATGGGAGATGCCACGCCCACTTTTCCAATACCGCCCATTTTTGGCACAACTATGCGAATTGATGCTAGATGCACTTACACAAAATTTCAGCACTCTAGGTGTCATAGAACTGACAATATTCAATAATAGGTTTTAACTTCGTATGGGAGGTTCCACGCCCACTTTTCCAATACCGCCCATTTTTGGCACAACTATGCACATTGATGCTAGATGCACTTACACAAAATTACAGCACTCTAGGTGTCATAGAACTGACAATATTCGATAATAGGTTTTAACTTCGTATGGGAGGTGCCACGCCCACTTTTCCACTACCGCCCCTTTTTGGCACAACTATGCACATTGATGGTATATGCACTTACACAAAATTTCAGCACTCTAGGTGTCATAGAACTGACAATATTCAATAATAGGTTTTAACTTCGTATGGGAGATGCCACGCCCACTTTTCCAATACCGCCCATTTTTGGCACAACTATGCGAATTGATGCTAGATGCACTTACACAAAATTTCAGCATTCTAGGTGTCATAGAACTGACAATATTCAATAATAGGTTTTAACTTTGTATGGGAGGTGCCACGCCCCTTTGTCCAATTGGTCAAATTTTTCCATCTCCTTGTATTGTCATCGAAAATGATTAAGTGTGCAAAATTTGAGCAAAATTGGTTGAGAAAAAAGCTTTCAAAAATTGATTTCAAATTTTGTGGCACACAAACATATATAGAAAGTAACCTTATATAAAGCATGGAAAAAAGGGGATAAAAATGGGTCCAACCAAATGGCCGCAGCTAGAATCATGGAATTCGTTGTATATATTCTTCTGACTGCATAGACACGCAGACTAAACGATTTTTTCAAATTCGTACTTTTTACTTTTACGAAAAAAATTGGTTGAATCATTATTGGTTATTTTGCACATGTACGTGAGATAATGGATTTTTTTTATTTTGGAATTAAAATAGAATGGAAATACAACCAACTGAAACACCCACTATCTACCAATATTTATGGTATTTAAGCTTTTTGAGAATATAAATATAAGAATATTTATTTGATTTGAACTGGGATATTGTCCTGGCTCAAGACCATTTTGCATCTATATTTAATAGAATGCAAATTTATTTACAAATGGCATGGTGACATTTATTACTTGGCTGCAGACTACCACTATCATGATTTCCACCTGGTGGCTTCGCAGCGACTTTTCAACATCAAACCCGGCCTCTATAAGGAGATGATTTTCACAAACGAACGAGAATCAGAACTCACTTGCCGAATTTGCGTTTAAAAAATCGCACCAAGTAATAAAGTACACATGCCATCTTACAAGCATCTCATTGAGTTGCATATGTAAGTATGTGTATATGTAGGTATAGTTACCCAGCAATACTTCTGCCGTGCCAACGCTCATTTGTTTTAGTTTTTTCGTTTGTATTTTTTTGGTCTGTAATCAATATTTGATTTGAACTGGGATATTGTCCTGGCTCAAGACCATTTTGCATCTATATTTAATAGAATGCAAATTTATTTACAAATGGCATGGTGACATTTATTACTTGGCTGCAGACTACCACTATCATGATTTCCACCCTGTCTAAAGGTTTCATTCAGGTGGCTTTGAATTAACTTGAAGTATTATTTCGATATGTAATCTTATTGGTTGCTTTGCCTTAAAAGCGTGGTTTGAAATAATAAAAATATTATATATATTATACAATTATTTTTGCAATATTTGTATTTGGTTTGGCTATATTAAAAAAATATATTTTTCTGTAATATTACTGCACTTCTACGAAAATCGACAGCCTCTGTGGTATGCAATCCATATTAGAGAGTATATAAAGTTCGGCCCGCTTTCCACTTTAACTTTCGCGTAGATTGAATATAATTTGTTCTGTTGAAATATGATTTGATCAATTTCCGAAGTAATACTCCAGTATCTACAGTAGTAGTGTATACGGGCTATATATAAATCCGAATTAATTAATTCATTATTTTTTTAATTTTTTTAATATATTTTTTAATTTTTATTTATTTGGTAAAATTTCTTTTTTAAAAAATCATTCATTATTTTTTAACAAAAAATATATTTTTTAATATTTATTTATTTAGTAAAATTCTCCTTCAATTTATTTATAATTTCAAAGTGCTAGTGTTACCATAGTTTTCAAGATTTTAACTGGGATATTGTCCTGGCTCAAGGCCATTTTGCATCTATATGCAAATTTATTAACAAATGGCATGGTGACATTTATTATTTGGCAGCAGACTACCACTATCATGATTTCGACCTTGTCAAAGGAGGTAGTCTGCAGCCAAGTAATAAACGTCACCATGCCATTTGAAAATAAATTTGCATATAGATGCAAAATGGTCTTGAGCCAGGACAATATCCCAGTTCAAATCAAATATTGATTACAGACAAAAAAATAAAAACTAAAAAAAGTTTTCAAGATTTTTAAAAATAATTTTGTCCAACATAATATTTTGCAATACCAACCAATCAATTAAGTAAAAGCATCTGCCTCGGTTTCTGCAATTTCTCCATAGATGTTTCTAGTTGTAATATATGGTAATGCCAAATTTGTTAATTTATGTTAATTTTAGAGCAGAAAAGTCAAACGGGGAGTTATTACTCTGAACCGATTTGACTCAATTTCACCAGAGATTTTTCTAGTTAAAATATAAGGTATTGTGCCAAATTTGAAGAAAATCGGTCAACATATATGGTTTCTTGGGCCGACTTAACTCACTTTCACCACAGATGATTTTAGTTGCAATACAAAGTGTTGTGGCAAATTTTAACAAAGTCGGTTAAAATGTATGCTTTTTAGAGCAGAAACAGTCAAATCGGGAGCAAATTTGTATGGGGGCTATATCTAAATCTGAACCGATTTCACTATAGGCATTATGGTTACATTATAAGATGTGGTGCCAATTTTTAAGATAATCGTGTACAATATGTGGTTATGGGAGCGGAAAAATTCAAATCGGAAGCAACATTTGTATATCTAAATCTGAACCGATTTGCTTCACAAAGACGTAATACCCTAGTGAAGGGTATAATTATCAATTAGTACTTATTTTATCATCAACAGCATACGAAGTAGGGGAATAGGGAAAAATAAACCCGCGCAACGCCGGGTAAGAAAGCTAGAGTGTTTATAAAAAACTTCAAATATAAAATTGAAACTTATTTTGACTATCCGCATGAAAGTTATGCCAGTTTTATTTTATAGCCATTTAATTGTTTTAATTTGTGAACTTTAATTTTAGGTGGGTTAGAGTGATTTGTGTGGGAGGTACATATTTTCTACACTTCAAGTGGTTATACAATTTTTAATAAACACCAAAATGTTACTGATTCCGAATATCCGTTTGAAAGTTATATGTGGGTTTTTATTTATCGTTGGAATTTGGGCTATTTGTTTGGGAGGTACCAGATGGGCGTGGCAATTTCCCCCATCTTCGAACTTAAACTAAGTTTGGAAAAATTATTATCATGTGCAAGGATTGAATCGATTCCTTAACTCCTTTCGTGAGTTATCGTGTACACCAGCCAGACAGACGGACGGACGGGCATGGCTCAAACAACTTTAAATGTCATGAAATGAATTTATCCCAATCATACTAAGGGTTTTATGTCACTCCTTCGAGCGAGGGTATACAAATAAATGGATGTATTTCCTGGTACTTACTCTACAATAATTATAAATGTGATAAGAGTTGAAATTAAAAACATTTAATAGAAATCATTAAAAGAACTTACTTAAGCAGGCTTAAGACAAGTTATGAGCATCCATAAAACTTAAATCTTTTATTCCAAAATATTTCGGTTTTATCGCTGCCCATACCTGAGCTAGGCACCTGCTCTGCAGAGAGAGGATATAATACATTTTTAGAATTTAGGACACGACACTTTTATTTTTTTGTCCAACATTAAGGTCATGCACCTCTTGTACTTCACATCGCCCCTAAACTATGGGCAATTACACCCAAAAAATACTACCATGTCAGAGAGTGAGAGTGGGTTATGCAAATTCCGGACCAGATTTACTCCACCTACAGGTCGTATTATTAACCATTTATCTGTGGGCAATGATAACGAAATTTCTCTCAGGCACCAAATGCCAGATGATTTGGTAGACGTGATTCAATTTCTTAACACCGGATGAACAGGTGAACAACAAAGTTGAAGTTGGAAAAGAAAAAGCAAAAGAAAAATCACATCAAAATATGTGTATATGTATTTGCCACAAAAACACCCGACATTGCGACGTGTATACATACATTTCAAAATATACATACAAACATACATATGTATGTATTTACATATGTATAATGACACACACAAAAATACTGACATACATATGTACATATTTATATATTTACATAACATCAGCCAACAGATATTTTTGTTTCCTTCCCATGTGCAATTTAACATCACATAAATGTTGTTGTTTCTACTGCTGCTGCCGCTGCTGTTGTTGTCTGCATATTCCGAACATTCGGCGAGTGAATGTAACCGAAATGTTGAAATGTATCAACATATGTATGTATGTCCATTTACAAATGTAACTGTGTGTATGCTGAATGTTGCATATCGCAACATCCGGATACGATATCTGTGCTGGTATGTACATTAGAGCGTACCAGGTTACAAGTAAAAAAAAAAAAGTTCGCCGTACACCTTCGAATATGAAGTATTATTGAAAGGTAGTTTCAAAAAAATTTTTTTTATTTTTTTATGCCGAACGTAGGGGTCGCGCTTTTACATTTTTCTATATAACTTCTGCATTTATAAACGGATTTTAAAGTGTGATACATCGATGTTTTTGTCCGATTTTTTTGTCTTTGAAGTCATTGAGCTCAAACATGATTCATGATTTTATGCGAGCTTTAATTTTCGATTATTAGAGTGGTACATTAGGGTAGTAGCAACTGAGAAATGATGGGTAAGTACCAGAAGGGGGTGCTTGAGCTCAATGACTTCAAAGACAAAAAAATCGGCCTCGTCGAGACAAAAACATCGATGTATCACACTTTAAAATCCGTTTATAAATACAAGTTATATAGAAAAATGTAAAAGCGCGACCCCTACGTTCGGCATAAAAAAATAAAAATTTTTTTTTTGAAACTACCTTTCAATAATACTTCATATTCGAAGGTGTACGGCGAACTTTTTTTTTGAGGTACGCCCTAATGTACATGTGTATGTAGGTCCCTTTTCCATGGGAAAAGGGAGAAAATTCAACGGAAATTTTTGGTTAACACGTTTTGTGTTGTTTTCACACATAATGTCATGTTTCAAATTGAATAAATATTTCAATGTTTCTTTGCTAACAAAAATATTCAAGCTTTCCTTTTTCCCCCTCGGTTTCAAGCAGCAGCACTGATTGTTGTTGTTGCATCTGGCAGGGTCTTGTACTGGTTTGGAAAGGGTGTGGCCGCCACATTGTGCCACGGACGACGTTTGTTTGGGGTAATGATGGCAAATGCAATTGCAGTGCCAGTCTGCATATACAACAAGGGTAATGCTGGCACTAAACGCTACGACACATTCCAGGACGAACAAGAGATGTAGACTAGGGTGAGCTGTAATAAGATTTGTTTAGTGTGGGGCCATTCAAGAGATGTTTGTTGAAGAGCTGATAAAAGATATTTTGAACTGTTCTTGTTCTATGGACAGTCAGAGCTCCTTAATGTCGGTAGAGGTTTCAAGGAAGTGACAGCAATGAGCAATGGTGAAACTTTAAAGTTCGCAAAATATGTTTAATTTTAAACATAGTTGAATTTTTATTTTCTATTTGTCCGGATAGTCTGGCTTGAGGTCATGAACAAATAAAAAAACTGACAGTACTTCGAAACGAAAGAGTTGATTGGTTTTGCAAAAATTGAATATCACTGAGGATGATCGTCGATGACGATCGAAATATCGGAAAAGAATAAATAAATAAAACAATTTAAAACAAGTAAGGAAAGGATAAAGTGTGATGGGCCGACTATATGATACACTCCACTTTTTATCGGAATACAATTCAATTCGGTAAAAAAGTTAAAACGAGAAGAATTTTTATATTTTTGTTTCCTAATAATAGGCTAATATGACCTGATCTAATTTGTCAAATCGATAAGAATATTTGTATCGGGCTATATCCAAACATGGAATGACATGACCCACTTTCACAATAGGTTATTCCAGTTCAAGTATAACGTGTTATGCTCAATTTGAAGAAATTCGGTGAAAATATGTGGTTTCTGGGGGCGGAAAAAGTTAAGCCGGAAGTTTGTATGGGAGCTATATATAAATCTGAACCGATCAGATCTATTTTGACTATAGTCGTTCCTTGTTTAAATACAAGATGTTTTACAAAATTTTAAGACAATCTGATAAAATATATGGTTTCTAGGGCGGAAAAAGTCAAATTGGGAGTGGAATTTGTACGGGAGCTATATATAAATCTGAACCGATCTGATCTATTTTAACTATAGTTGTTCATTGTTTAAATACATGATGTTTTACAAAATTTTAAGACAATCTGATAAAATATATGGTTTCTAAGGAGGAAGAAGTCAAATCGGGAGCGACATTTGTATGGCGGTTATATCTAACTCTGAACCGATCTTACCCACTTTCAGCATAGGTGTTTCTAGTTACATTATAAGATGTTTTACAGAATTTTAAGAAAATCGGGTAAAATACGTGGATTCTAGAGCGTAGAAAGTCAAATCTTGAGCGACAATTGTATGGGGGCTATAGCTAAATCCGAACCGATTTGCCTTAAATTAAATAGCGTTCATCCCTGATCCACAAAAATTACGTGTATAAATTGTTGTTAAGATCGGACAATAATTGCGACCTGTAATTTGATTACAACAATAGATGGACAGTATGACAGACAGACGGACATTGCTAAATCGACTCAGAAAGTGATTCTAGGCCGATCTGTATAATAAACGGTCTAACTCATTTCCTTTTGGGTGTTTCAAACAAATGCACAAAGACATAAAGGGTGATTTTTTAAGAGCTTGATAACTTTTTTTAAAAAAAAAAACGCATAAAATTTGCAAAATCTCATCGGTTCTTTATTTGAAACGTTAGATTGGTCCATGACATTTACTTTTTGAAGATAATTTCATTTAAATGTTGACCGCGGCTGCGTCTTAGGTGGTCCATCCGCTTAGTCCAATTTTGGCATTTCCACGTTTTTGAGTAACAGAGACCCAATTGGTGCGAACGGCGACGAATCGAAAATTGGTGGTCATCATTAACACTGGCCGATACAGCTGCGATATTTTCTTCAGTTCGCACTCTACGTAAGCGTGTTGGTGGTTTAATGTCCAACAATGTAAATTTGGTGCGAAATTTAGTCACAATAGCCCGAATAGCCGCTTCAGTGGGTCGATTAAACTGACCATAAAATGGAAGCGCGCAATGAACTTTCTTAACAGAGCACGCATTTTGATAATAAAATTCAATAATTTGCAAGCGTTGTTCGTTTGTAAGACGATTCATGATGAAATGTCAAAGCATACTGAGCATCTTTCTCTTTGACACCATGTCTGAAATCCCACGTGATCTGTCAAATACTAATGCATGAAAATCCTAACCTCAAAAAAATCACACTTTACTACTCTCGTGGAGTGTATAAAAATCAAGCCAGACTATCTGGACGAATAGTTCGCAAAATCTGTGAATTCTTGAAAACAAATTTTTATCCGAAACAAAAAATATTGAATATTCATTTTTTCGAACGGAGTCTTCAAAAATGCATAATAATTTAAATAAATGGCCAACTTCTCTCAGCAAAATGTATACTATGAGACTAATGTACACAATGTGGAAAGCTTTCCCTGGTATTGATTATTATTATTATTATTGCACCCAGTCAAATTTGTATGAAAAATTTAAATGCAACCTTCCAGCACTGTATTTATAAAAGTTACCACAAAATATGCTCGCAATATTTGAATTACAAGACGTATTCTCACTTTCATACATCTGAGGGAAGTTGAGAGATTGAGGTTTTAACCATTTGAAAGTGGTGGCTATACTCATCATTGTAAAGGGTAGGCCATTTAGCATTTTAAAACTACCGATTACTTTCACTTCGAAAGGTAGACTAACATTCATTTTTATTTTCAGGTTTGTGTTTGACATTTGTCAAATGGGATACACTCTATACACTCGAAAAAATTGGGAAATATTAAAAAACTTACTTCCAACTGTAAGAAATTTACGAGGAGAATATTCGTGTTTTCAGATGAAGCCCATTTTCATCTCGGTGGCTATGTCAATAATATAAATTGCCGCATATGGGGTCCACAACGAGTCACTGTTTTTTTTGTGGATTGTGGGCTGGCGGCATTATTGGTTCAAGTACTGAAGAATTGGGATAATCGACTGTGGTACGGCCAAGCCAGACGTCGTAGTCATATGAATGATATTGTGTTCCATTATTAAATGACAAAGTTCAACCTTTCCAATAAAACCAGAAATTTGCAAAAATAATCAGTATTTTGTATAGCCGATTCTAATTTAAAGTTTTATTTTACAATAGTTTTTATACCCTCCACCTCCAGGATGGGGTATACTAACTTTGTCATTCCGTTTGTAACACCTTGAAATATCGACATGATACCCTATAAAGTATATATATATATTCTTGATTGCCATAAAATTCTAAATTGATCTTGCCATGTCCGTCCGTCTGTTGAAAATACGCTAGCATCTAAACGAAAGGAGCTAGAACGCCCAATTTTTCCATAAATGTGTCTTATAGCTGTAGACCGGTTGGTACTGAAACAGGGCGAAATCGGCCCAAAGGGGAAAAATGTTTCCCCTCGCAAGAACTAAAAATACCTGTAATAATCCCTAATATTTAGCGTATTTTACATGTTTTTTGAATATATCTGTTTATATTTGCTTGATATTTGGTATGCGCATTCCTCTTATAGCAAAACGTGCACCATAAAGTGATTCTTCTTTGTATAGGGTGAAATGGAGCAAAAAGGGATAAAACTGGTACATATCAAACGACAACAGCTAGAAACACGAAATTCGGTGTGTACATTCCTCTAATTGAGTAGAGACATAATATAAAAGTATTTTTCC
>CANDYM010000709.1:0-19018 GCA_947397865.1 Polietes domitor
TGACCTTTGGAAATGCTTTTTTCATAGACTTGGAATATGTAAAATATTACCACACACCTTCTGGTACCACCCACACAAAGTTTAATAAGCCTTGGTTGAAATAAAAACCATACGGATAGTCAAAATCAGTTGCAATTTGATATTTGAAAATGTTTTTATTATCAAACTAAAAACCAGTAAGGAAAGGCTAAAGTCGGGCGGGGCCGACTATATGATACACTCCACTTTCTATCAGAATACAATTCAATTCGGAAAAAAGTGAAAACGGGAAGAATTTTTGTATGTTTCCTAATCATAAGCTAATATGTTCTGGTTCAATTTGTCAAATCGAAAAGAATATTTGTATCACGGCTATATCCAAACATGGAATGAAGTGACCCATTTCACAATAGGTTCTTCCAGTACTCAATTTAAAGTAATTCGATGAAAATACGTGGTTTCTGGGGCGGAAAAATCAAGTCGGGAGCGAAATTTTTATAGGAGCTATATATAAATCTGAACCGATCTGACTCATTTTCATCCTGGGTGTTTCTCATGCAAATATAAGATATTTTGCCAAATTTGAAGAAAATCTGTTAAAATATGTGGTTTCTGGAGCGGAAAACTCAAATCGGGAGTGAAATTCGTATGGGGGCTATATCTAAATCTGAACCGATCTGGCTCATTTGGTCTGTTTCATGGGTGTTTCTAGTTGAAATATAAGATGTTTTGCCAACTTTGAAGCACATCTGTTAAAACATGTGGTTTCTACAGCAGAAAAAGTCAAATCGGCAGTTAAATTCGTATGGGGGCTATATCTAAATCTGAACCGATCTGACCAATTTTCACCATAGGTGTTTCTAGTTGAAATGTAAGATGTTTTGCCAAGTTTGAGGAAAATCTGTTTTAATATGTGGCATCTAGCGGGAAAAGAGTCAAATCGGGAGTGAAATTCGTATGGGGGCTATATCTAAATCTGAACCGATCTGGCTCATTTTCACCGTGGGTGTTTCTAGTTGAAATATAAGATGTTTGGCCAATTTTGAAGCACATGTGTTAAAATATGTGGTTTCTACAGCAGAAAAAGTCAAATCGGGAGTGAAATTCGTATAGGGGCTATATCTAAATCTGAACCGATGTGGCTAATTTTCACCGTGGTTGTTTCTAGTTGAAATGTAAGATGTTTTGCCAAGTTTGAGGAAAATCAGTTTTAATATGTGGTATCTAGCGTGAAAAGAGTCAAATTGGGAGTGAAATTCGTATGGGGGCTATATCCAAATCTGAACCGATTTTCTTCAAATTAAATTGCGTTCGTCCTTATCCCGAAAAACTTTGTTGTGCAAAGTTTCTTTTGGTTCTGGCTACAATTGCGACCTGTACTTTGATTACAAGAATAGATGGACAGACGGACGGACGGACGGACATCGTTAAATCGATTCAAAAAGTGATTCTAAGTCGATCGGTATAATTAACAATGGGTCTATCTCGCTTCCTTTTGGGTGTTACAAACAAATGCACAAAGACATAATACTCTCGTGGAGTGTATAAATACTTATGCTTTAGTACCTCCCACACAATTGTCTCTATCAAATGTGGAAGCTGGGTCTAATTGTCACAAACTTCTAGTACCCCCACGCACATATTCTAGCGCTATGTAGACTTTAAGTCCTTCCATATAAATGTTTTCTGAGGATAAGAGGGTGGACCATGTAACATTTTAAATTAGAATCGGCTAAAAAAAAGTTGTGATTATTTTCTGGTTTTATTGGATAGGTTGAACTTTGTCATTTAATGAAAATTGTGGTGCTTCATTATTATAATATTAATAGTCATCTACTATATATAAATATAAAACTTTAAGTTTAATCAAAAAATATGTCTTAAATATTATTAGGTAGAAACAATTTCCCTCAAACCCGATTTTCCCAATTTGCAATTTGTTGATTTCAGCAACAGCGTTCGTTCGTTTTATTGTTTCCAAATTTAATCCTTAAATTTCCATTTATAAAAGGGTCAACCTGACCCATTAAGAGATGAGCTAGAGAGTTACGATCTTCCACAAAATAAAATTCCACAATACAGTCCTAATCCCATTTAGATCCTGATGGTACGAATACGAAAAGATCTCTTTCTTTTCGCGCCTACGCAGTCAAAGAAATTTACTCACCGAATTTCATTAATATAGCTGCAGCCGTTTGGGTGGTACCATTTTTATCCCCATTCGCCCTATTTTCCATCTAAAAGTATAAATTTCAAAAAAAATCCTTTGTGTTTCGCGTATTAACAGTCAAATGAATGTATACACTAAATTTCATGATTTCAACCTTAGTTTGCGGTTTGGTTGGTACCATTTTGAAAAAAAAAAAAAAAATTGCTCTTCTTTACGTTTCTACGCAATTAGAGGGATGTACATTCATTGGTACCATTTGTATCCCTTTTTATCCAATTTCGCCCGCTAAAACGTGTATTTACTTTTTGGTGTTTTCACGCCACAAAAGAAATGTACGTAACAAATTTCAAGTGGATATAAGCAGAAATTTTCAAAAAAATTGCTTAAATAGTTTAAATGTTAGGGGTAATTTCAGTCGTTGTTAAGAAAAAAATGTTCCCTCTGGGCCGATTTCGCCCACTTTCAATCCCAACCGACCTGCAACCATACGACACATTTAGAGGAAATTTGAACCTCCTAGCTCGTTTCGTTCGGCGGCTAGCGTGTTTTCAACAGACAGACGGACATGGATCGTCTTAGAATTTTACCACGACCCATAATATACTTTATGGTGTCTCCAATGAATGTTTTGAGGTGATACACACGGAATTTTTGCCTCTTTAAAATCAAGATATGAATAAAGGGGTAAACTTCGAATAGATGTTAATGCTGAACTGTTACAGATAGAAACACGATAATTGAATTAACTGTAATATATATTCTCCTCTTTAATTTGGCATTAATCTATATATATAAAAGAGTTGCGTTACTGACTGACTTATCATTGACCAGCCCCCAGACCAAACGGCTGAAGCCAGGGTCATGAAATGTTCAGGGTAGTTCCCAAATATGACGTAGACTTCGACTAAGAAATGGTTTTACGAAATTCGTACTTTAACGGGGTAAAATGGCCCAAAAAGGGATAAACATCGAACCTTCGTCCTGACTAAACGGCAGTAGGTAGAGACAGTGAGTTCCTTGCAATGACCATGCAGATGAGCTACAAATAAGGATTTTTCGAAATTTGTACTTTTAAGGGGCGAACAGGACAAAAAGGGATACAAATGGTACCAACTAAAGTATTACAGCTAGAATCGTGAAATTTCGTATGTAAATTCCTCTGACCATATAGAAACGAAGTAAAATTGGATTTTTCGAAATTTGTACTTTTAAGGGGCGAGCGGGACAAAAAGGGTTAAAAAATGGACCAACTGAAGTATTACAGCTAGAATCGTGAAGTTTAGTGTGTAAATTCTTCTGACCATATAGAAGCGCAATAAAATTGGATTTTTCGAAATTTGTACTTTTAAGGGGCGCGCGGGACAAAAAAGGTACCAACTTTAATATTACAGCTAGAATTGTGAGGTTTAGTGTGTAAATTCATCTGACCATATAGAAGCGCAGTAGTTTGATTTTTCGAAATTTGTACTTTTAAGGGGTATGCGGGACGAAAAGGGATAAAAATGCTGTACAATCATTTAATTACGTAAGCGCGGAACATAAATGGATATTTCAAAATTTGAACTTAAGATAAAGATATGGGACAACAAGGAATAAATGTGTTACCAAATAAAGTACATATTTTTAGGGGAAGCAAAAACACATGTTACCTATAGTGATTTTTCAAATTGTATAATTTTTGGGAAATAAGTGCAAAAAGTTATAAACTGGCTGCCTGAATCTAGAGACATGAGATCGAGAATATAAATGGTTGTAATAATTTCTTCAAAACTTGGTAGAAAATTATAAAAATTATACATACGAAGTAGTTCAGCTAAAACAGTGCATATCGAAAATCACATTCCTTTGACTGTGTGTGAGTGCTAGCTACTAGGAGGTTTCCAAATTACTATGTTAGATTTATCTATATCCACCAAAAGAAAATTAAATAAATACTATCCAAAAACAGAGACGGATAAAATTAACAAATAACTGGCTTTTTCGCGTGCGAAGCAGCGGGTACTAAAGGGTGTTTTTTATTGGGGTATAGAACTTTAAGTTGGCATCACTTTTTTAACTGGCGGCCATTTTGTCAGCTGTCAAGTGATTAATATTTAGTTTGGTTTGCCATTTCATCATGAACAGGTTGACAAAAGAACAACGCTTGCAAATCGTGCAAATTTATTTCGAAAGTAATGGTTCAGTTCGCGAAGTTCACCGCAAGCTCCGTCCATTTTATGGTCGACATAATCGTCCATCAGAGCAATTAATTCGGTTAACCATGGATCGTTTTCGCACTACGTTTACTCTATGTGATAATACGCATCCGCAGAGACGTCGAACAGTGCGCACCGAAGAAACAATTGCCGCTGTAGAGCAAAGTGTTGAAGAGGACCCGAATGAATCGATTCGCCACCGTGCACAGCAATTGGAGCTTTGTCCATCAAATTTATGGAAGATTTTGCGCAAAGATCTTGGCTTGCGACCTTACAAGATCCAGCTTGTGCAAGAATTAAAGCCGCGAGACCATGCAATGCGTCGTGATTTTGGTGTATGGGCCGAAAATGAGAAATGAAATGAGAAATGAAATGAAACGAGATGAATTCTCGATGCTGATTTTCATCACAAAATTTTGTTCAGTGATGAGGCTCATTTTTGGTTGAATGGCTACGTCAACAAGCAAAATTGCCGCATTTGGAGTGAAGAGAATCCACATGAGACCCTTGAGACGCCATTACATCCACAAAAACTGACTGTTTGGTGTGCTCTATGGGCTGGTGGAGTCATTGGGCCATACTTCTTCCGAAATAATGCTGGAGAGTCAGTTACCGTTAATGGAGACCGGTATAGAGCCATGATAACCGACTATTTTGTTCCCGAATTGGATGGCATGAATGTGGATGAGTTGTGGTTCCAACAAGACGGCGCTACATGCCACACAGCGCACGTCACAATCGAATTATTGAAGGAAACATTCGATGAGCGCAATGGACCTGTCAATTGGCCACCAAGATCGTGTGATTTGACACCATTGGATTATTTTCTTTGGGGATATGTGAAGTCGCTCGTCTACGCCAACAAACCAGAAACGTTAGGGGACTTGGAAGCCAACATTCGTGGCGTTATTGCCAACATACGGCCCCACATGCTCGAAAAAGTGGTTGAAAATTGGACCTGTAGAATTGGCTATATTCGAGCCAGCCGCGGCGGCCACATGCCCGAAATCATATTTAAACATTAATGGCATAAAATTATCCTTCCAATAAAGCCAAATTGTTGGACATTAAAACGATTTTCTTGTGTTTTATTTCAATTCGAAGTTCTATACCTCAATAAAAAACACCCTTTACTAGTAGCATTATAATAGGATGCGAACAAGCGTATAAAATAATTTTTTAAACATTTAATCTTGTAGAACTTTGTAGTCCTGTGAAGGGGCAACAGGACGAGGAAATGAAAAACTAAAAAAGCCAAGTAACTCCATTTTGTCTATAGTTTCATAAGTATATCATTCGGTTCATGTATAACGACTTTTTTAAAAATTGTCGAACGGTGTTACGGTTCAAATAAACTGAGAAAAGAATAAAACTGGGAATAAATGGTACAATGGAAAATCGTAGTGACTCCTTAAATTTTGTACAGGCATAGCTACAGCCATTGTCAGCTGGTTAAGCTATCGATCTTTCCATTGTAGGGTACTATAAAACAAATTAAAAAAGGAGTAAAACTTAGTCTTAATGATGATTTATATACGAGGTTTACATAGAAAATTATGAATATTTGATATGAACAAAACCTACATTTTATTTCCATATTAAATACATCCGGCTGCAAGTAAAATCAGATGCTTTTCTAACAGCAAATATTTTATGAGCTTAACTCAGCAACACCCAGTCATCGAATGGTCACCGATGGTGTGAACTGAAGTGATTAGGAGACAAACGAAGGCGATAATTTTATATACAATAAGCGAAAAATGAAACACAGAATCATAAAAATCCTCAAATTTTTATCAACGATATTTAATTGCTTTCCATTACCACAACAGGAAGATTTACGTGTTGAAGCTGTCATAACTACGGTGAGAGTTCCGTGGAGAAAGATAACAAATTTCCTATTGTTTGTTAGCTGAAAAGGCTACTTTATTTATCTCAACAAAAGTGTGATATATATTATTTTTCAAACAAATCCCCTCCTATTCGTCATCACCATCGCATAACATTCGCTCTATTTCTCTGCAATAATTTTAACCATTTTATTACAGTGACAATTTTAGGGGGCCAACAAATCGCGCAAAGTTTTGTTTTCTGTTTTTCTTTGTCTTGTTTTAATCTCAACGAATGTCGCAGAAATAGCTGAAACTCGTAAAAAAATCATGACAATTTGTGCTGGTTATATTTCCAAGCGTGGAAAGTGTTGAAGATTACCGGCCAATCGCAGTTACGAGTCTGTAAAACATTTCAAATTGGTGTTGTTGTGGTCGCTGGCTACTCATAAACCGCAAAATTGATATGAGATTTTAAGCCATATTTTATCTTTGTGCAAATGTTGCGAATAAATTTGTCCTGATGTCCTTCAAAGGGCTGACAGAGGGGGGGGGGAACTCATAAAAACGTGAAAATATTATTTCCTTAGTTTGTCCTTAAGCCAACATTTAGCGGGAAACTCATTTTCCTAACCCATCTTCTTTGATAGCCTCTTGACTCCCTTTAAAAGTTTGAATTTGTATGGTATTTTTGCCTTCAATGTGAATTTGTTGTTAACCATAATTTTGTGTGATATTAATAATATAAACTGTATTTGTTTATTTATTGTAGAGTAATATCCAGAAAATGCAAGTCGTGAAATTGCAAAATATCAAAATTTAATTAAAAAACTAACCTCAAGCTGGAACAATTATTATTTAATAGTTGAAAGCATTTATATGGTAAAAACAGGGAATGCAATGACTACTCTACTCTAGATTTAATAATTCTGAGAAGGGCATATGAGACGAAAGCGCCCTCCAGCAAGATAAACAGATAGTACAGCAATCAATGGCAAAAATACATACGGTGAAATATTTTCATACAAGGTGAGACCTTGGAATTTTCCACACATCCCTTATAAAGAGTGATTTTTTTGAGGTTAGGATTTTCATGCATTAGTATTTGACAGATCACGTGGGATTTCAGACATGGTGTCAAAGAGAAAGATGCTCAGTATGCTTTGACATTTCATCATGAATAGACTTACTAACGAGCAACGCTTGCAAATCATTGAATTTTATTATCAAAATGCGTGCTCTGTTAAGAAAGTTCAGAAAGAAAGAAATTGTGTTCAGCGACGAAGCTCATTTTTGGCTCAATGGGTACGTAAATAGGCAGAATTGTCGATTTTGGAGTGAATATCAGCCAGAAGCATTGCAAGAGCTACCAATGCATCCAGAAAAAGTCACAGTTTGGTGCGGTTTATGGGCTGGTGGCATCATTGGACCGTACTTCTTCAAAGATGATGCGAATCGTAACGTAACTGTGAATGGTGAGCGCTACCGTGAGATGATATCCAACTTTTTTTTGCCCAAAATGGAAGAACTGAACTTGGTTGACATGTGGTTTCAACAAGATGGCGCTACATGCCACACAGCTCGCGATTCTATGGCCATTTTGAGGGAAAACTTCGGAGAACAATTCATCTCAAGAAATGGACCGGTAAGTTGGCCACCAAGATCATGCGATTTGACGCCTTTAGACTATTTTTTGTGGGGCTACGTCAAGTCTAAAGTCTACAGAAATAAGCCAGCAACTATTCCAGCATTGGAAGACAACATTTCCGAAGAAATTCGGGCTATTCCGGCCGAAATGCTCGAAAAAGTTGCCCAAAATTGGACTTTCCGAATGGACCACCTAAGACGCAGCCGCGGTCAACATTTAAATGAAATTATCTTCAAAAAGTAAATGTCATGGACCAATCTAACGTTTCAAATAAAGAACCGATGAGATTTTGCAAATTTTATGCGTTTTTTTTTAAAAAAAAGTTATCAAGCTCTTAAAAAATCACCCTTTAGAAATACAGTTTTCTGTTTAAATCCGCTCACAACCTCGCCTACCTCCCACATATACATACGTTAGTACAAATCGTTACCAGTTCTAACATTTGAGTCCATAATTAATTACAGATCGAAAAAAAAACAAACAAAGATGCCAATCCGAATGTTTTTAATTGAAATATATTTTCAATCTTGCAACCAGTTAGTTTCCCAGAACTGGATGAACCTCTTGTTGTACCTGCACCATGAACACCAATTATTTGTACGTACATTAATCTGGGTCATAACCTATACAGTCATAAATAAACAAATAACCACAACTAAAATAATGCATCATGTTTATCATAATTCATATCATATCACTTTATCATATCATAAACCTGGACATCTATCTTATCAATTCAAATTTGATAACTTTGGTGCAGAATGATAAAATATATTATTTCAGCATGTTGATGATCTAAAATTTGTGTTGCACAGTGTAATGTAGTCTTTGACACAGTACTTCGAGTCTACGTATAGATAGAACGACGTTGCTCTTAGTAATGAAAAGTATTTACAATTCTGTAACTAAAAAGATTTGATATTTAATTTAAAATTACACTGTCTAACAAATTAAGACTTTTTGAATGGAACAGAATAGCGATCCTATAATTCTGAAAGGGCATGTTTAGTAGACCATTTTTGCAGAATAAACTTATAGTCCAGCTGGTCTGAATTTCGTTTTACAGTGGGTCAAAGTTTTAATTTTTCGTCCGAAGGGAGCATATGTACACCGAATTTCAATATTCCAACTGCAGCCGTTTGGTTGGCACTATTTTATCCCCTTCGGCGTCATTTCCCCCTTAAAAGTACACATTTAGAAAAAATCCTTTATGTTTCGAGTCTACACAGTCAGATGAATGTAAGCACTTCATTTTATGATTTCGACGATTTCAATTGTATCACTTAAAAAGTACGAATTTTTCAAAATCCATCTATTTTACGTGCCTACGCAATTGGAGGGATGTGCATTCCAAATTATATGTTTCTAGCTGATATCGTATCATATGTACCATTTTTATCCCTATTCGTTCCATTTGGTACGCTAAAAATGTTATATATTTTGTGGTGCTTTTAACCTACAAGAGAAATGTACGCAACAAATTCCAAGTGTATATAATGCAGAAATTTTCAAATAATCTAAATATTAGATGGTATCTTCAGTTCTTGTTAGGGACAAAATTTTCCCTCTGGGCCGATTTTGCCCACTTTCAATCCCAATCGATTACACACATTTACAGAAAATGTTAATCTCCTAGCTCATTTCGTTCGGCATGGCTGGAATTTTACCAGGATACAGAATATTTATACTTTGTGGAATATTTCATCCTAAGGTGGAAGGTATAAACAATAAATTTTTACCAATTTTTAAAATGGCAATCCAGATTAATTATGTTTTTAATTGAAATATGTTTTCAATCAGATTCCCAGAACTGGATGAACCACCTGTAGTACCAGCATCATGAATGCCAAATATTTGTACGTACATTAGACTGGGTCATAACATATAACCACAATTAAATAATCCATCTGGATAAACGCGAAATTTGATAACTTTGGTGCAGAATGATAAAATATATGTTTTCAGGATTATGTGGGTATGTTCACGTTCTAATATTATTAATTACGTATAAATAGAAGGGTGTACATTAGTAATGGACAGTATTTAGAATGTCATATTTAATCTATACATATATTAGAGTTGCGTGATTGAGTGACTGACTGGAACTGCCAAACGCCTAGAGCTGGAATCATTAAATTTGGTGTGTACATTTCTCTTTTTGTTTCTATTGAAGGTTTTTTCTAATTATTTTCCTTCTCTTTACGATTTCCTTTTAACTTTGACTTTTATATGTATTCCTAATAAAGGGTGTTTTTTATTGGGGTATAGAACTTCACTTTTTTAACTGGCGGATATTTTGTCAGCTGTCAAGTGATTAATATTTAGTTTGGTTTGCCATTTCATCATGAACAGGTTGACAAAAGAACAACGCTTGCAAATCGTGCAAATTTATTTCGAAAGTAATGGTTCAGTTCGCGAAGTTCACCGCAAGCTCCGTCCATTTAGCGCACGTCACAATCGAATTATTGAGGGAAACATTCGATGAGCGCATAATTTCGCGGAACGGACAAGATCGAGTGATTTGACACCATTGGATTATTGTCTTTGGGGATATGTGAAGTCGCTCGTCTACGCCAACAAACCAGAAACGTTAGGTGACTTGGAAGTCAACATTCGTGGCGTTGGTTGAAAATTGGACCTGTATAATTGGCTATATTCGAGCCAGCCGCGGCGGCCACATGCCCGAAATCATATTTAAACATTAATGGCATAAAATTATCCTTCCAATAAAGCCAAATTGATGGATATTAAAACGATTTTCTTGTGTTTTATTTCAATTCGGAGTTCTATACCTCAATAAAAAACACCATTTATAAAGGGTAATTTTTTAGCTATTAGCTATTTTTGGCAACACTGATTTAAACAGCTGACGCACGTTTCGTGTTTTGTTTCACTGTCAAACATCTTCAGTTTGGTCTATAATTTAACCATGAATCGTCTTACAACGCTTGCAAATTATTGAATTTATTATCAAAATGCTCTGTTAAGAAAGTTCATCGCGCGCTTCCATTTTATGGTCAGTTTAATCGACCCACTGAAGCGGCTATTCGGGCTATTGTGACTAAATTTCGCACCAAATTTACATTGTTGGACATTAAACCACCAACACGCATACGTAGAGTGCGAACTGAAGAAAATATCGCGGCTGTATCGGCCAGTGTTAATGATGACCATCAATTCGACGCCGTTCGCAGCAACTGGGCTTATGTTACTCAAAAACGTGGAAATTCCAAAATTGGACTAAGCGGATGGACCATTTGAGGCGAAACACCTGAGGGTCAACATTTGCATGAAATAAACTTCAAACATTAAATTATATGGATCGTACTATCGATTCAAATAAAGATTTCATGCATTATTCTGAAATTTAAGTTTTTTTTTGAAAAACTTTCCTATAGCTTTTAAAAAATCACCCTTTAGTTAGTTCTAGATATAAAGTTATTGTAACCACTTGCCATTAAATCTAGTTTAAGTTAGTTGTAAGTAAAATTTTTTTTGTAATAAAACCAAAAAATCTCTTACTTCTTATATAAGAAGAAATTTTTCAAAATTCTCACTTTTTAGGGATAAAATGGGGTAAAGCGGTATAAAAATTGTACCAACACCCTGACCAAAGGGCTGGACCTAGAATACTGAAATTTGGAATGAACATTACTATAGCACGGATGCAATCAAGAAAATGAATTTGCAAAATTCGTACTTTTTGGGGATAAAATTGGATAAAAATGTGATGGAACTGGAATCATGATATTCAATGTGTACATACCTCGAAATGTTTAGAAAAGCAAAATTAAGGAATTTTTTGGAATTTGTACTTTTAGAGGGTCCACGAGGAAAAGGAACTAACAACACGGCTGACGCTACACTCATAAAATTCGGTGTGTATATTCGTCTAGCAGCGTAGATGCGAGATAAAAAATATTTTTTGAAATTTCAACTTTTAAGGGATTAAAAGGGATACAAATTGTACCACCGCCTGGCCGAGCGTAGACTCTTGAAATATGTAACGGACATTACTTTTGCAGCATGAATGCAACCAAGAAAATATTTTTTGCGATATTCGTACTTTCTGTGGGTGGAATTGGTTAAAAAGGGATAACAATGGATACGGTTGAAGCTAGAATCTTAAAATTTAGTGTGTATACTCCTCTGACCGTTGTAGCGGATCAAAAGTGATTGAAATGGCACCAAACACAACCTACGTAAAATTAAAGCTGTAAAAACTTCAATACGTATGATCGGAATACTCTGAAAGTTGATCTTTTGCAATGCATTATTGCCGCACCCTTTCTAGATTTTTCGTGCAAAATAAGGGTTTAAAAAACATTTTTTCTCAATTTTTAGGAGGCTGTTCCTAAAACACCGTTTCTATGTGTAACTCGCAACAAAGCACAGTGGGGTCTTTTGACTTTTTTCGTTGCAAAAATCATAACTCTTAAACTAGTGAACACATTTACAAAAGTAAAATTTTGTTACACAGAAGACATCATAAGCTTTAAAATGGTCGATCCTAGACTTACTGGGAGCTTTATATGCAGACGTTTAATATGAAAAAAATATATTTCTAGTTAGTTTACATTTATTTTTGGTTACCAAACTAATCAGTTTTAATATATTTTTGGTTCGGTTCAGATTTAGATATAGCCTCCATACGAATTTCACTTCCGATTTGACTCTTTTCACTCTAGATACCACATATTACAACAGATTTTCTTTAAAATTGGCAAAACATCTTATATTGTAACTAGAAACACCTGTGGTAAAAATGTGTTAGATCGGTTCAGATTTATATATAGCTCCCATACAAATTTCTCTCCCGATTTGACTTTTTCCGCTCTAGAGACCACATAATGTATCAGATTGTCTTCAGATTTGGTATAACATCTTATATTTCCACTAGAAACACTCATGATGAATATCGGTCAGATCGGTTCAGATTTATATATAGCTCCCATACAAATTTCGCTCCCGATTTGACTTTTTCCGCTCTAGAAACCACATATTGTATCAGATTGCCTTCAGATTTGGCAAAACATCTTATATTTAAACTAAGAACATCTATGGTGAAAATAGGTCAAATCGGTTCAGATTTAGATATAGCCCCCATACAAATGTCGTTCCCGATTTGACATTTTCCTCTGTAGAAACCACATATTGTACTCGATTTTCTTTAAATTTGGCACAACATCTTATAATCTAACTAAACAAAACTATGGTGAAAGTGGGTAAGATCGGTTCAGATTTAAATATAGCCCAAATTCAAATGTTGCTCCCATAAGTTTAACCGATTTTGGCCAAACTATACATTTTATATTTCACCTATTTCGTTCCAGGTTTCAATATATCCTCATACAAATGTCCTTTCCGATATAAAATTTTTTGTCAAACACATACATTTACAGGATACAAAAAACCTTCTCGTTTTCACTTTTTCACCGAATTGAATTGTATTCGGATTGAAAGTGGAGTGTATCATAGAGTCGGCCCCGCCCGACTTTAGCCTTTCCTTACTGGTTTGTATACTGTTATTATCAAAAACAGTTTTGCCACGCGCCTCCCGCCCTAGTGCTAGTTTTTTTAATATATTGCCTATAGATGATATGTGTGTGAAGTTCCAAAAAGAGACAAACGTTTTTATAATATTAATAGCGATATACTTTATGTGGGAGGTGCCACGTCCACTTTTCTCGTGCCGCCCACTTTTTTCACAAACTTGCAGATTAACACTCAATGAACCCACACAAATTTTCAAGATTCTTGTTGCCATATAACGGAAAATATATTGAGTTAAAATTTTTAGAGAATGTGCCACGCCCATCTTTAAAATCCCGCCCATTTGTATCTTGCCTATGTAAGTGAAAACTTAATGCACTCACACATAATTTCAGGAAACTCGGTGTCATGTAAGAGAAAATACTCTACAACTGGTTTTAATTTCTTATGGCAAGAACCACGCCGTCTTCAACAGTTTTCTCCAAACTATATAGATTAATAGTGTATGGATTCACATAAAATTTCAGAACTCTCAGTGTCATAGAAAATAATATATTTTATAATAGATTTTAATTTCTTATGGGAGGTACCACGCCCCCTTTTACAATTCCGCCCACTTTTTGCACAACTGTCCAAATTAATACCCAATGAACTCTCACAAAATTGCAAGACTCTGACGGTCATAGTACTCCAAATATGTTGCTTTATAAAATGCGAAAAAAATGCCGCACTTTTAATGTAATAACGACAGAATAATGAGTACTAAATCACCTAAAAGTAATGTCGTCCAAAACTAATCAAAACTTTTTTAGTTCTAATCCACTAAAGTTGAAAAACGATCAAAATATAAAGTTTTTTTATTACTGCGATTTTTGGGTAACTAAATCATCAGTTTTTGTTTTATTTCATTTCATCTAACGTACCCTTCAGGCGAGACCAAAGGCGCAAAAATTGAGTATATATTTTGACTCTAACACAATTATGAATCTTACAATTTTTTCACTTTTTGTTTTTTCTTGAAATCTTAAGAAATTAATCAACATTGAGGGGATCTATAAACCAAAATTTTTGTCCAACTTTGAATCGGATTTTTTATCGATAATAAGTTCTCTATTAATTAGAATTATTAGTTTTACCAAAAGCTGTTATCAAATTTTTGATTTTTGCCACTGATTCAAGGAAAAGGACCCACAGTGCAACGTTAAATACTCAACTTTTAGTTGAATCATGTTTCGGGTGCAATAATTCCAAAAAGGGAGTACAAATATTACAGCTACCTTCGTCGACGATTGTTATACAATTTAAAAAAGAATTATACATATTTTGTATGGTCAGTTTTATAACTGGTTTAAAATTCGTAAGAACCCATGCCACTTGTAACATATATGTAGTCAGGCGCGTAACTCGCTGCATTTCTGTCAAAAATCTAAAATTCTCGGATGAAATTGTATATAGTATTACTTTCTCTATCTGGGCTTTTAAAACTGTTCTGCCACAAATAATCTCCATTAAGTCTGCAAGCAAATGGCGAAAAAATTTTGGTATTCTCTATATGATAAAAAGTTACACTGGTTTTCTAGTGCAACTATTCAGATTTTTTGATTTTTCACCCAACATATGCCCTAGTGCACATCTAGTTTGCCTTGACAACTTGAGATACAACAAATCAATGAACGACGTAATGATCGGATTTGATATCTGTAACGTAAATCTAGAGAACAAACGTTAAACAAAATCGTCTATTGATTTTTACCCAATGGACAAAAATATTTATCTGGTCAAGTCAACTTGATCAGAATTGCCCTATCAATTCGTGTTCCTGACAGATGACTGCTAACATTGGAAAATCTGGATTTTTGGATGTGGCTTTGATGACATTTAAAAAAATATCCAAAAATAAACAAAATATCCCCAATAATTAGACATTTTGTACAAATAAGAATATAATGTGCTTGAACGTTATATTGAAATTGTCTTGAAGTAGTAACCCACTCTAACGTACCTATGCTTGCCTCCTATTTGGAAAACATCCGGAAAAAATTAACTTCGTATGTATCTACTTTCCGCATTTTTGTTATGCCAGCCCTACTGGTACTTTTCTGGCCAAATATCTTTCGATTCTTTGGCTTCTATTCTGCACAGAACCTATGCAATTTTAAGCTATTTTCAAATTTCCACTAAACTGAACATTATTGAAATGCTTTCCCAGACAACACGAACAATTTCAATTTCTTTTAATACTTTAATAGTTTTTTGTTTACTCATACGTTGTGCAATTTTTGGCTTATACTGGGCCCCTCAATGGGGCAGAATGCAAACCTGGGCACATTCATCATTTATATCGGGTGGGGCGACGGAGTGAGTGAGTTTTTTGGCATCACCGACAATAAAAATTCTTCACGCCACCTCCATTTTGTCGAGGTGGAACTTATTGAATTTTTAAGTAACGTTCGACAATATGTACTCGTGCAATAATAGTATTTATATAGTTTACAACAATAACGACGTCGACGACGAGGACGAGAACGACCTCCAGTTAACAATAACGATAACAATAACATTGTTAAAAAGTATTTCCGAATGAACTTTACTTATTTACAATATACTTGTCGGTCTTCACTAGGCGAATATCGAAACGAATCGAATGTTTTCCACAACGGAAAACCACAGCAACAAGAAAAATTCTTGGAAAACTTTTGCTGTATATATATGTATGTGCATATATATTTCTTTCCGTTCTGTGAATGTGTGTTAGTGTGGATTTGTGTATGTGGTGAGAGAGTGTTTTGAGAACATTTTAGTGAAACAGGAAATTGAAAAATGAAATTACCACTAATGTGGTTTAAGTGCAAACTTTTCAGCATTTTTTTTCTTGTGTGTTAATTCTCTTTATATTTATTTTAATTGAAAATGAATACATTGGAAAAATACACACACATACATATAAATGTACGAAGAGGATATGACGAATCTCCTGTATTTGGGGTAAAAAGTTATTCGTTTGTATTGTGTTTAATGGTCTTATCCACATTTATTTCTCAAAAATTGACTAACAATGCCAAATTAAATTCCAGCTAGAGATGGACTTCTCAATGACTTCTTAAAATAATAAACTCAGTCCTAAATGTAATACATATCTCAGTATTCCACTTCTAGTTTCTGGGTAAAACATAATAATAACCTTAAAATAGAATCTGAGCACTGAGTAAACAAAAGGTTTTGCTCCATAGTAAGCAAAACTCATGTAAAACAACTAAAAAGCCGGCCCGTATCTTATATGCCCTCCACAGTATTACCGGCAGATTAGAGGCTGTCGACTTCACGTAAAAGTGCTGTAACATATTAGGGAAGTCATCATATTTTTCGCTAATTACGATATTTATTATAGTAATTTAAATATCTTATTAGGCGAGGCTACAAAAATGTTTTTATGGCGTGATAGTCCCTGACTGCATATCAAAATAATACTTCAAGTGCATTCAAAAAGCCAGTAATATTCAAAAAAATGTGGCAAAATACCGTAAATATTATTAGCGGAATTGGCAGTCGTTGTTAGGGAAGACATGTTTCACTTTGGACCGATTTCGCCCATTTTCAATTCCAATCTTTCACACAATCAGAGGAGCATAAACGTCGAATTTCATTCCAGTCATAGCCGATTGGTTCGTTCCATTTGTACACAAATATTATGAATTTCGAAAATCCATTAGCTTTCGTGTAGTGGAATGTATACATCTAAGTGCAAGTACATCTAACATATAGTTCACGATTGTTCACGAAAAGTTCAATCAATATTTTTTAAAATCTGTGTTTAATCTGAAACAACAAATTGTTATTTATCCTACTGACAATTTTAATTTATTTAGAACCTTCAGCGGCCACCACAACTCATTTCACATGGGCAATGCCACTAATAACGAAGTCTGTGACATAATAACAAGTATGGAAAGATCAAGTAGTACAGGTTTTGACGGAATTATGCCGCTAACAATTATTGAATGTGTAGGTGAACTTAGTCCTTACTTGACAAAAATCATCAATGGCATAATAAATACTTCTATATTCCCGGATATCTTGAAGATACATAAAGATTCCTAAAGAAGTTAATACTAATACAGTAGACAAATTTAGACCGATATCTTTGCTTTCTGTTGTTGACAAAATTTTGTATTCTCAGCTCTCAGTATACATGGAAAATGAAAATTTTATGTCTGCGAACCAATATGGTTTTAGGAAAGGATGTGGGACGGAAGAGGTGGTTACTAATGTAGTGAATTACATATCTGATGGTTTAGACCGCGGTTTTTCCGGAGTTGGAGGAGTTTTTTATGATTTTCGAAAGCATTTGATCTCGGTTTTTCCGGAGTTGGAGGAATTTCTATATGATTTTCGAAGGCATTTGATCTCGTTGATCATTCCATTTTGTGTAAAAAAATGTCTTGTTATGGTATTAAAAACAATGAACTATTATTGCTGGAAAATTATCTAAAGAACCGGAAACAGTACGTCCAAATAAATTCAAGTAAAAGCTCAATGGGAGATGTGGTATGCGGTGTTCCACAAGGTAGTGTAGTGGGACCTCTGTTATTTAAAATATATATGAATGATATCAATAACCTTGAACTGACCGGAAAATTGTTTATGTATGCCGACGTTTTATGCATATTTTATCCATACAAACAGAATTTAGTTCTTAAAACTTTTGTTGAACGGGACGCAGCTTTAATTTATATATAAGCTAAAAAATAAGCTAAACCTAGAATCCAAATATATTATTTTTCAAACACTTGTTCAAAGCCACGTTAATTATTTGGCACTCATATATGGATATAAAAAGAACCTAGATCTAAAAACATTACAAATATTGCACAATAAATCTTTAAAAATAGTTTTTAATCTCCCGAGATTGCATACAACTTTATCGCTATACCGAGATATAACACAAAAAAATTTACCCGTGTATGGAGTTCACAAAATGCAATTACATGTATGTATGTGTATGTGTTCAAAGTGATAAACAACATTGGATACCATAGTATTAATTTTATCTGAATTCAACACAAGGAACAACTCAAACTTATATATTGCAAGGTGTAGATTAGAAGTCACTAAGCAAAGAGTTGAACACATGGGTATCGTTTAATACAAAAACTTGCCGCAAATATTGAAAGATTCTCAAACTGTTTCTGTTTTTAAAAACCGTTTAAAGGATTATCTTTATCAGAACATTGAAATGCTTCTTATATGATATGAGTTTTTGTTTTAATTTATAATGTATTATATTATATTTTGTAAATATTATTCTTGAATTTGTGTTGCCAGATAGCCTCAATAATGCCCAAGAGGCGCTGAGGCACTTTTTATCAATTGTAATTTATGAAATTAAATAATAATAATAATAAAAAGTTTATGATTATAGCTACAGCCATTAGGATGGTACCAGTTTAAATCCAGCTGTTGTCGTTTGTTTTTTTACCAATATTATCCCCTTTCGCCAAGTTTTATCTATAAGTTAAAATTATACAAGTAAGTCGGGCGGGCTCGATTATATAATACGCTCCACTTTCTACCGCATTACAATTGAATTCGCATTACAAACCACGCATTGCAAACGGAATATACGAATAACCACGACCATATTATATTTGACTTGTGAACATCTGTTGTGGAAGTGGAACATGTGGGTCAATGTTTTAATATAGCC
>CANDYM010000710.1:0-14734 GCA_947397865.1 Polietes domitor
GCGTGAGAATCATCGTGCTGAGTAGATAGGGATTGTATGCCAAAGACCAATTAATTTTTATGGGCAATTTAATGACCGAAATTTGAAATTTAATGACTGAAATTTTAAATTTAATTACTGAAATTGAAGAATTTTGAAAATTTAAATTGGTATGAATTTGTTTATGTTCGTCCTCTTGTGTGTGTATGTCCGTCCGTCCATTGCATGTATGTTCTCTTGTGTGTGTATGTCCGTCCGTCCATTGCCTTTTGGACTGTGCGTATGATGATGTATAGGGTCTGTGTGTAAGGGAGGTGATCGAAGTACGTTCACTTGTGCCTTGCAGCGGCGTTTTGTATTTATCAAAGCGTGGTAAATGTGACAAAATAGCATTGATCGCTTCGATCAGCATTGTGCGCAAGTCATTTAATTTTTTTTTGATATATGAAGCAGTGAATGAAATTGTGGTACAGCATGGTGTGGTTGGTTTGTGGGTTGAGGTTGTATGTTTGTTTACATATGACGATTAGGGGTGGGGGAATAAAAGTAGGCAACATTTTCTGAGAACCTAAAGCTGTATACAATTTTGATTACGCAGTATTTGTATAAAGGAAATACGATCCTCAATGTTCAGCTCGGGCTGTGAATTTATGTTACTGTAGTGTATACAATTTTGATTACGCAGTACTTGCGTCAATGAAATACGAACATCGATGCTCAGACATGCTCGGACAGAATTTTTGAGTCCTACTTTTAGGTGATTATAGTTTCATGTGGTGTACAGCAAGCTGAGGCTAGTGTACAGCAAGTTGATGCTGGTGAGTATGTCTGTACTGCTGGATATGTGGTTACATGTTTGTTTACATTTGATATCGAGGGTGGGGGGCGATATGGGTGGTTTGATATAGAAGTACGAGTTCAATTTTGAATACGCAGTATTTGCATAAAGGAAATACGATCCTCAATGTTCAGCTCGGGCTGAGAATTTATGTCACTGTAGTGTATACAAATGTTGATCCATATTTTTACATATCGACTATGTATTGGCAGTGGTTTTGTGGTTGCCTAAGAACAGTAATATCTTTGTGTATGTGACCCTCCCGAATTTTTGCGGAATTCTTTTGGCAGATGTATATATGTGTTTTGTACATTGATTATTGTGTCGAATTTATATAAAAAGGCATCGCTAATTTCTGAAACTTCACAGTCTAGTTAAAAGTTTTGAAAGATGATTTCCAACGAAGACGTTATTGCTACGTTTAACTCGCACAACTTGAAAAATATACTCAGAGTTAAGGATATGGTGCCAAATAAAATGTACCTAATAGATGGAGCTTCCCGAACAACCACCAAATATGGAGAATCAGTGGTATTACATTTAGAGGATGCACTTTTATATCTTCCTAAGAGATTCAATTCATTGGAAAATACAGTACTCGAGAAAATTTGTGATGGAGCATTTTCAATATCAAAGGTCTTACTGCACGAAGATAAGAATGACTCAGCTTTTAAGTTAGAATTAAGAGAACCATTTAACATTTCCACATTTTTTGCTTCTTACTAATAAAAAGTGTATTAAGAACATCAACGCCTTTTTATTTTGGCGAGGGAGAGATGGTTGTGCTTTTTTGATTTGGATTTCAGTAATTGTCAAGTGTTGAAGCCTACAACATGATCGATATTGATTCATTTTTGTCGGAATTTCAAAATTTAATTTTCGATGAACATTTGGAGAAAATAAAATTGTTCAAAAGGAGACATGGAAATGCTGTTTCGTGCTGTTGTATTCATATTAATAAGGAAAAGGAAGATATTGAAGAGATTATGGACACATATTACAAGCTAAGCCAACGTTTTCGTTCCCCCGTTTCACTTTACAGAAGTCCAAATTCTGGAGACCTGAGTCGTGAGGATAAAATAAGAACTGGTTCATAGGACGTAGTTGGATAATAAAATTAAAAATATGTAAATTAATATATCTTATATAATTTAAAAATAAAAAACATTTTATTTAAATTATAAAAAAATTTATTTTGTATTTCTTATTTTAATTGACAGAGATATTTTAAACATAAATGTCCACAGTTAAATGAATTAAATTCTTGTTCTCTCTTATAGTTATACGTTACGTTGTTTCCCAAATATCGTACGACTTCGAGGGGTGGCTGTAGATTTCCGAAACTGTCGAAATATTCTGCATCGTCATTGTCTTTATTGTAAGCTACCCAGTGTGTGCCCGGTCCTCTATATGTGTCTAAATTAATAATTCCACATTCTCTACGCTTAGGTTTTTTCGGAAGTTTATCTCTCATGTAAACGCCTCTAAAATAAGGAATATATTTTTTTCCAAAATATTTTAAATCAGCATCAGTAAGAGGTCGATTGGGTAGCTGCTTTATTAGTTTTTTGATTCATCATCGACAAAAAGTCCATACCCTTTCTTGTATGGTTTTAGGTAAAGACCTTCCCCCATGGATATTTTTTTTTCCATGGCTTTATTATGTCTTGTGCTCTCTTCCAATTGTTTTTTAGCATTTTTAGTTGAAATGACGGCATTTGCAATTGCTGAACCACCAGAAGCTAAAGCACCCAAAGCTCCAAGCGCAGTTAGAATGGGTATAAGGGGGAGGAATCCTCCAGTTTTAGGAACATTTATTATTCTAGGAATAATAACTTTTGACTTTTTTCCACGAAAAGATTTTTGAATTGCTTTTCTTGCTGTCTTTATAGCCTTATTAATGTCTTCTGGTTTTTCTTTCTTTAGAATAATGGTCGCAGCTTTTATGGCGTTGTTAAAAATTTTTTTACCGCATATCTTCGCTTTCTTATTCTCTACACCCAAACCGAATTTTACTTTAGACTTCATTGCGTTGGTGACAAGATATGCGTTTATTTTTTCTCCAACACTGCTATCCTTTGCTTTCACTCTTTTCCAAGCTCTTTCTGCTAGCTCTCTGTCTGCTTGATGTCGCTGAGCAATATTTGTGTATTTAGAATATGCAATATCGTGATCACGACAAGCAGAATCGAGAGGATTTATACCCTTATCACCTCTCTCCAATCGTTTTTCTAACTTTGTACCAGGTCCACAAAATTGATAGCCAGGCAAATGCAGTTCAACTGGTAATGAATTTATTAGATTATTAATCAAACCTCTCCCATGAACGTTTCTTTTAGAATTAACCTTCTTTTCTTGATACACAATCATTATATATGACTTGCTGAAAAGATTAAAATTTTCTATTATATAACAATGTAATTTTATGTATACGATTAGTAGTCAAAATGCGACTAGTAAAGCAACAATCAAATATTTTAGTACGAAACTTAGATTTCGCGTTAAATAAAAAAATAAGGCATAGCTCTTTATTACCTAATTCTATTCGAGCACTAATAGTTGGACCTTCTAATTGTGGAAAGACAAATGTAATGCTCAGTCTTATAGAGAGCCCTAATGGGTTGAAATTTGAAAATATTTATGTATATTCAAAGTCATTATATCAACCAAAATATGAATATTTGAAGAAACTTATTTCATCCGTAAAGGGTATGGGGTATTATACGTTTTCTGACAATACCGATGTTATAACACCAGATAATATAAAACCAAATTCAGTAATGATATTTGATGACGTGGCCTGTGAAAAACAAAATAATATTCGATCATATTTTTCTATGGGGCGTCATAAAAATGTTGATTCATTTTATTTATGTCAGACATATACACGTATACCAAAACATCTAATACGAGACAACGCCAATATGATTATTATGTTTAAGCAAGACGAATTGAACTTGAGGAATATCTACAACGACCATGTCGGGAGCGATATGAGTTTGGAGAAATTTCGAGGTATCTGTCGTGAATGCTGGAAGGATAAATATGGATTTCTGATTATTAGCAAAGATGATGAAATTAATTGCGGACGATATAGAAAAGGATTTGATATTTTTATTCATGTTTAGTTATAATATTGCGTTTCAATAAAACAGACGTTCTTTACCAACAACACCTGTTTTCATTATATTATAAATAACAAAAATAACCTGTTTTAACAGTTATGGAGGAAAAAATGTTGAAAGAACTAGTTAAATCAAAAAACATTTTAAAGAAAAAATTTAAAAGCTTGAAAATGGGTGAAGAAGCGATAACAAACGAATTACAAAATACGTTTAAACCTTTAACAGAACCATTACAAAAGCTGGTTAAATTGTCGAATAATAATATTTTAAATTTAAGAGAACCTAAGAGTGAAAGGTCCTTTATACCAAAGAATTCAATTCAAGAATCAATTATTACTAGTACACCTAAGAAAAAAAATATAAAGAATGAAGTTTTCGGAAAAAGTACAATTAAAAACGAATTGAAATATCAAAAAGACGAAGACATTGACTTTGAAGAAAGTGGTGAAGATGCTAATGACGAAACATTTTATTCACAAACCGATGATATTTTTAATCTGTCTGATTTGAAGAGAAGTAAAAAACTTGACGTCGTTTTTGGACCTCACAAAGATGATAATGGCGAATGGAAATTCGGAAACTCTAACTTTAAAATCGACGGAGAAAAAATTGTCATAGGGAACCAACATTGGGCATATACACCTGGATTGTTTGAACTGCTTTTCTACCAAAACCCAAAAAACTATGACGACTCTGAGTTGGAAATATATAAAAAGATTTTAATAAATACAAACGCCCACAAAGTAAATTATGATGTTAATGGACGAGTCAAAGCAAACAAAGGAATGAAATATAAAAAAATTATAAAAAATATGTTCGTTAATACTCACGCAGGTAAAGGTCTAATGAAAGTGAATCTAAAAAAACCGAACTATATATACTGGGACGATCCAAACGAATTAGTAGAACGTTTAAAGCTTTTGATGGCATCACAACACGCTGGTAACAACAATCAAACTAATGAAATTGTATCAATTATTGAAGAATTACGAGAAGCAGATATTATTGATTAAAATTGTATGTATACCTAAACATAAATGACTGTTGATAAATTTGGGCATTACTATAACCAAGAATATACTAGCGGAACATTGAAGAAAAATGTTTCGAAAACTTTGGGAATCATTGTGGACGAAAATAATAACCTTGACATTCAAAATAAAAAAATCAGGAACGTGGCACCCCCGTCAGAGGAGACAGACGCTGTCAACAAAACATATCTATATACGCAAATCAACCTCGTTCAAGAAATATTAAAGAAAGGGATAAGTAAAGAAATTGTGATTATAAGAAAAGAAATCGATGATTTGAACAAAAGACTTGCAGATTTTTATAATGTGATGCCAACAATAGTAAAATTAAACAATGGAAAAGAGAGCGATAGTAAATGAGCTTCACACACAAGCACGAAAGAATTTCAAACGGCGAAGAGTTATAATGAAGGGTATTGACGATCTATGGCAAGTGGCAAGCAGATTTGGTAGAAATGGGCAACTATTCTACAATAAATAATGGATACAGATTTTTGTTAACCGTCATTGATACTTTTTCAAAATATGCATGGGCTGTGGCAGTTAAAACGAAGACAGCTGTTGATGTAGCAAGAGCATTTCACAGAATATTAAAATTGGGGCGTACTCCAAAGAACTTACATACTGACGATGGAAAAGAATTTTTTAACAAAGAATTTAAACAACTGATGAAACACTACACAATTAATCACTATTCAACGTATAGTGTGATGAAAGCTTCAATTGTCGAACGATTTAATAGAACGTTAAAAGGTTTGATGTGGAAGGAATTTAGTAATAATGGTACATATCATTGGATCGACATTTATAAAAATTTAATCAAAATCTATAATAAAAAACCACATCGAACAATAAAAATGGCGCCTATCGATGTTAACTCGACAAATGAGAAAAAATTGCTCAAGACCGTCTATAGTCATCTCAAAATATTCAAAACCTCACGTCTGCATGTTGGTGATCATGTCCGCATCAGTAAATATAAAAATATATTTGAAAAAGGCTATACCCCAAATTGGACCACAGAAATATTTAAAATACGATCTATACAAAACACTAACCCACCAACCTTTTTATTAGAAGATTATGAAGGAAATCCTATTAAAGGTGGATTTTATAAGGAGGAAATTTTACATACAAGTTACCCTAATTCGTATCTGGTTGAAGAAGTGCTGGAAACTAAAGGCAACAAGGCTTTGGTGAAATGGTTAGGTTTCACAAATAATCATAATTCATGGATAAATAAAAAAGATATTTTATAAATTGTATATGTCTATAAAAAAAAAAAACCAATTTATAAAAATAAATAAAAGATATATAAAACAAATTTAATATGTCTTTTCATTTATTCACACATTGTCTTTCAGAATGTTAAGAACGTTAACATTGAGTGGTAAAAGTTCAATTTTGTCTTCAGTTTACTCTCCGCCTATTGAATTGGGGGATGATGATTACGAATGCTGTTTAGTTGACTTTCAATCATACAATTCCATTCCTAATGTAGATCAAGATAATAATCTATTTCACATTGGTGATAAAATAATTGAAATTCCTATTGGTTCCTATGAATTACAAGACATTGTCGATTATATATCTGAGGTATATAAGAGTAAAAATTCAAACAGATCCATCAAAATAGAAGCTAACAACAACACATTACAAATTGAGATAACATCCTCACATGAACCAGTATTTCTTAATCATAAACGATCTATTGGAAAGTTATTTGGGTTTGACGAAAGAATTTTAGAACCAAGCAAAAAACATATATCAAATCTCCCAGTAAATATTTTAAAAGTCAATGTTTTACAATTGCATTGTAATATAATAACAGGATCTTTTATGAATAACTCGCCAGCACATATTCTTCACGAGTTTGCACTAGACGTTCCACCAGGTTATAAATTAGCTGAGAGACCACGAAACCTTATTTATTTGCCAGTAAACGTCAAGGAAATAAGTAGTGTCGAGATTAAGATTGTAGACCAGGAGGGACGTTTAATAAATTTTAGAGGAGAAGAAATTACACTTCGAATTCACCTTAGACCAAGAAAAAAATGATTATCTACAATAAATATAAAAATAAAAAAAACATTTCATCCACTTCTATTCAACTAGTCAAACCGACAAGACCGCTTTTAACAGAAGAAAATAAGGCATTTTTAAAGTTACTTAAATTACAAGTGAAACAAAATGTCTGAAATATTAAATATTGCTGAAAAACCTTTCTCAGATGAAAATATTATAAAAAGAGATTATCACAGCTATATACCCTACATTCACTCCTTTAAAAATAATGATGAAATAAGAATAACCGTTCAAAACCAAGACCTGTATATTTTACCATCGGAAAGCTACTTATACATAGAAGGAAAATTGAAAACAGTTGTCGGTGAGGATAGTCCCAACGCCCGACTTAGAAATAATTGTGTTGGTCATATGTTCGATGAAATCCGCTATGAGATAAATGGTATAGAAATTGATCGTACTCGATACCTCGGCATCACCAGCAAAATGAAAAATTATATTTCCCTAAATACATTTGAAAGCAATATGATGAGTAATGCTGGATGGAGTACTGAAGGCGATTTAACCAGAGCCTCGTTTAATTTCTGTGTTCCTCTTAACCGCTTACTTGGATTTGCTGAGGATTTTAATAAAGTATTATGTAATAGCAAACATGACCTAATTCTTTTGCGGAGCTCAAACGATAAAAATGCTTGTTATTCAACTGATGCCAGTGAAGATATTCGTTTAACAATCACAAACATTGTGTGGAAAGTTCAACATATACATTTATCCGACTATAAGAAAATTCAGTTTATGAAGATAATTAATGATGGAAAATCTTTACCAATAGCATTTCGTAGTTGGGACTGTTATTTCAATCCAACATTTCCAGGTGGAACAAAACACAGTTGGAATGTTAAGCTTTCAACAAACAGAGAAAGACCACGATTTGTCATATTTATATTTGAGAACGATAACAAATTTATACACTGCGATCTAACGAATATAAGAGTACACCTGAATTCTGACACCTATCCATACGATGATTTAAATTTAAATTTTGGAGAAAATCGATATGCTATCCTGTACGACATGTATGCAAAATTTCAACAAAACTATTATTTAAAGGAAGCACAGCCACTACTTTCCTTCACAAAATTTAAAGATAATCCGATTGCTGTTATTGATATTAGTAGTCAAAATGAAACGATTAAAGGTGGACCAATTGATTTAAAGATACAGTTTGAGACCAACACAACCATCCCACAGAATACGTCAGCATATTGTTTAATACTTCATGACCGCTTAATTGAGTACACTCCTTTAACTGGGATTGTTCGCAAAATTATTTAAAGTTAAAATTTATACTTACACCATTATGTAGCCTTTTTATAAAATATAAAATTTGATGAAAATAAAAAACAATGAAAATTACACAATTATATCTTTTTATTTATTAAATTTTTCTAATGGCTAAAACATATTATTTAAAATATAGACTTAAGTTTATGATTATAAATACAATTTACAATTTTTAACCTTCTTCTTTTTGAAGTTTATCTATTTCTAATAACAACATATCTAATTCATATTCAGGATTTGTTTCTTTGATGGCATAGTGATACCAAGCATATGTATTAATACCATCACTTTGAATTTTTCTTTTATCATCTGCATAACTTAAAATTACTTTATTTAATTGATTTGTATAAATTTGATGAATTTTTGATTTAAATGTTAACATATTATCATATATTGTACTTTTATTAAACAAACAATTTCGGTACGAAGCTAAACTATATTTATCTAATATACATTTTTTCACACCTTTAGATTTTTTTATTTCTATGCCATTTTTAACGCTAAGGGAATACATTTTCGATCGCAGCCCTACAAATTCAGTCATTATATTGCCACAATTCTCATCTTTCATTTTACCCAACACCTTTTTGTTTAAAAGAGGTAGTTTATAAATATTGTTCGAGGGATAATCCGAAGTGTCAAATTGATCTTTGATATCATTTTTTATATCCTCATAGAAATCCTCTGTTTCTATGGTATATATAAACGAATCAGTATCCATGTAATTCAACGACAAATTTTCCTTAAACTTGGGCTTCATATAATCGTAATGAAAGTTATACATTTTCCATTTGGAGAGCTCTAACACACAAAAGCCTAAGTATATAGGTTTATTATAGAAAGTCTTTACCCGATCCATTTGAATAGCTACCATATCCTCTGAAAATATGGATAAGCTATGAAAATTGTGTTTAGATATCCAATCCAGAGCCCCTAAATGATTTCTATTTGTTCTCTTCCAGTTTGTAACAATTCTAACGTCTTTTCTTTTGTCTACGTTCTCCATAGTCTTTCCATAAACTGCATTATTTAACAATTTGAAAAAATTCTTTTCAAAATTGTTTTTTGCAGCAGCTCTATGTCTTGTATTAAGATCAATATATTCTTTAAGCCATGGAGACTGTTTAAATGTCAGAATTCTGTGTACTTTTTCTAAAATCAGCCCTTGCTCTAAACATTGTTTTAAGACCCTATAATGGATTACATATCTATGTTTGGTCGAAAAATCTGTAATCAATTTTTTACTTTTTGATCCCCCAATTTCTTTATTTTCTGCGCAAAACGGTAGGTCATTGTGCGACTCGTGTAAAGTTAGCGGATAACTCAATGTGACTTCAAAAGTATATCCGTCTAGAGAGTTGTCGGGTATACTTCTAGGGTCAAGGTTTAGCTCTTCTTCTGTTAGCCACCTAAATCCCCCATACGGTAGATACTCTGACATGGCCCAACCATAAAGGTTATTTGCATCTAAGTATACTAAATATTGGGATGGTTTATTTTGATCAAAATCATCTAAATATTTGTTATTAGCTTTTGAGTATCTCTTAACACATTGTACAATTCCACCGCGTATCCCCTTTTTAAAGAAATTATACATATCTATATCTGTTAAAAGCTCTAGTTTAATATTAGTATATTTTAGCATGGCATCCCATGACAGTCCAGGTGCAGTATAATACTGGCATGGATCTAAATTATAAATTTTTTTACAAACTTTTCTAAAGTTTTCAAAAACATCCGTCAACAAAAGAACATCCGTTTTTAAATATACTTCCATATAATCTTTCATAGATTTACAATTAAAAGTTTTCCAAACCTTTTTAGCGTGCGCATATTCAGCAATTGAACATTCTTTATCACTTAATTTATTATAAAACTCTTCCCTAGATGGAAGCTGAGTGACATTCAGTTTTTCGAAAGAATTTAGATAATCATAAGGGAAAACACCCTTTTTTTTAATAAGACTAAATTCATTATTTGTTTTAAATAGCGATTTTACTATATGAAAATCGTTATCCGACAAATTGCTTGCTAAAGAATCTAAGCTGTCGGCCATAAAGCGCATTGTATCCAGAAATCTTAATTCAAGATTCTGGTTATCACTCATTTCCGTAAACTGTGATAAGGAAATGTATAATTCTTTATTCAGCGGAAGCACTTTAAGTTTCATTGAAACTTTACCTAATTCTTTAACAAATAGATGAGAATCATACGATGAGTAATTGTGGAAATAAATGGGGATAAATTTAGGGACTTGATATTTTAAGTTGCAGACATTATGGGCTGCGCCTCTAAATTTGCCACTAATATGGCAATGATCTCTAACCCTATCATTATTTAAACATTTGCCACATATGTGACAATTTTTGGCATTTTCGTATAATGATTTTTCCCTACTGGTTAAAATGCTCATCTCCTTTTTGTTTGAAAGATATTGATTATAAATTATTTCACAATCTTGTGTTATGTATGCGACAAATTTTTCAGGCGCATCTTTGCCTGTATAAATTCTAAATTTATCTAAATTGTTGTTGTGATTACATTTTATATAATAACTAAAAGCACAAGGAACATGCTTTTGAACTAATTTAGTTTTTTCACTTACATTATTTTCTATACTTTCTAACACGCACTCGAAGTCCGCATATACAGTAAAGGGTACATCCATCTGTCGCTGGAAATCTTTAAATTCCAAGACAGCATTTCCGGGGGATGGCATAACTGTGACAATTTTACTGCACTCCATTTTATGATTCCGCATTGTGAGTTCCGAGTGCGTGTACTGCAGACAAGTGTTACAGAAGATGAGTCTTCTGCAATGACTAGTAATTTGATATTTCAATAGCCTATAAAGAAAAAACAAAATAATTATTAAATTGAAAAAATATTTTTTATATTTATGTGCAACTAACCTCGATATATTTTTTATCCAAATATAGTGATGACCATCATCATTTTCCAAAAGCAGAAGGTTGATATGTTTCTGCTTTTCATTCTTCGTGATATAGAATGGACCAACAATTTCATCGCTTTCCTCTTCATAGCCGAATACATTAACACTGATATTGTGATTATTTGCTTCAAATATCGCAATATCCTGTATATGTAGGGGGAATGCCATCGAACTGAAATTTAGTTCGGTATCATTTTGCAAATTAATTACATCAGCACTTATGTTGGGTATGTTGTAGGAGCTACAACGTTGCGGTTTGTTAATTTCATCAGAGGTCATAGCAGCAATCACAGACCATTTAAAACAATAATTGTCACTGTTTTCAATATTAATGCAAGCTCGACGTTTGTGAAGTTTTCCAGGCGAGCTAATCCAGTGAGCCCCCTTTACAAGTGACGATTTGTTGATATTGATTTCAGCACGAATTATTCGTACTAATGTCCAACCAGAATCCCTCTCTTGGAATTCAGACATTTTATTATCGATTTCTACCAATTGTTTCGAAATGATTTCATTTATATCGCTTCCTCTTGTTAATAAATTCATTTTGGCTCTGTGTGAAATTACAATAAATTCAATTTCTTCTTCTTTTTTTTCTTTCTCATCGTCATTTTGGTCATCCTTGTTTCCTTTTTCACCAACGAGTTGTATATATTCACAAACAATGCTTATATTAAATTTTATTATATTATGTTGGTCCAAACTGCGACTAAGCATTTCCATAAAAATCTCCCTCTTTTCCCCAATAAATTCTTCAAATAGAATATGATCTTTTCTATTTGGTATTCCATACGACACAATATTGTTTTTGAATGCATTTGATATTTCATAATATTGGACGTTTGATTCATTTGTTGAATTTGAAGGTAGTTCTTGAGAGAGTACATTTGGGGAGGAATCTATTTCTGGTTCTACAGAATCTTTGTCGTTTCCGCCCATCTGCATATCGCAGCCAGTCCCCTCAATCCTGGTATGCTGTTCCTGCGACGAAGTTGACGGAATTTCTTGAGTGGTACAAATATTCATTTCTTGTGTCCAGGCTGTATTATCGATATTGTTTTCCTGGCAATAATATTGTATCCCATCTTGTTGGTGGTGTTCAGCTGGATGTTGTTGACACTGCATAGGTGCAGGAAATGTTAAATATTGATTATTCCACGGCATAGGATAATATGTAGTTTGGGGATACTGCTGCCATTGCATCGACAATGGATATTGTACAAATTGAGTGTCCCCTGTCATGGGAAACTGCATTGTCATTGGGTACTGTTGCCACTGCATTGGAGTTTGTTGATAATGAACATTGCTGAATGGATACTGGATTGGTACTTGGTGATATTGCATTTGATCCTGATACAATACAGGATGCTGTTGCTGTTCTTGGGTAACATAATTAGTTTCTAACCCTTGACCTTGTTGAACATGAGACTGCATATGCTCCAAATAAGATTTTTGATATTTGTATACCTTATAGCATACTTGGCATTGATACATTGAGGGATTCATTTTTTTTTTTTTTTTTTTTTTTGTTTTTAAGAAGTACTAAGTCCTTTTTATTTATTCTTATTTGTAATCACACACAATTTTTTTTGTTCACTTGAAAGCACACAGTTAAATACTTTAACTTTGATGTCGAATTTTTGAACAACACAAGATTTTCGTTGTTTGAAAAATTTATAAAACTTTTCTTTAACAGTTTTTTAAATCAGCTCAAGATTTTTCACTTAAAACAAGTTTTTTTTTTGTTGTTTTATACTCAACGTCCTTTTTAATTGTTTTTTAAGTTCACAATTTTTTATTAAAAAGATTTGATATATGTAGAATAACACGTTTCGATTGTTAGAGACGCAAGAAGCCAATTTTTCAGATTTAAGATTGCACGTTTCGATTGATAGAGACGCAAGAAGGCACTGATTTCAATCTTCAAATATTTGTCAGAACTTGATTGAACAACCACTGCCAATACATAGTCGATATGTAAAAATATGGATCAACATTTGTATACACTACAGTGACATAAATTCTCAGCCCGAGCTGAACATTGAGGATCGTATTTCCTTTATGCAAATACTGCGTATTCAAAATTGAACTCGTACTTCTATATCAAACCACCCATATCGCCCCCCACCCTCGATATCAAATGTAAACAAACATGTAACCACATATCCAGCAGTACAGACATACTCACCAGCATCAACTTGCTGTACACTAGCCTCAGCTTGCTGTACACCACATGAAACTATAATCACCTAAAAGTAGGACTCAAAAATTCTGTCCGAGCATGTCTGAGCATCGATGTTCGTATTTCATTGACGCAAGTACTGCGTAATCAAAATTGTATACACTACAGTAACATAAATTCACAGCCCGAGCTGAACATTGAGGATCGTATTTCCTTTATACAAATACTGCGTAATCAAAATTGTATACAGCTTTAGGTTCTCAGAAAATGTTGCCTACTTTTATTCCCCCCACCCCTAATCGTCATATGTAAACAAACATACAACCTCAACCCACAAACCAACCACACCATGCTGTACCACAATTTCATTCACTGCTTCATATATCAAAAAAAAATTAAATGACTTGCGCACAATGCTGATCGAAGCGATCAATGCTATTTTGTCACATTTACCACGCTTTGATAAATACAAAACGCCGCTGCAAGGCACAAGTGAACGTACTTCGATCACCTCCCTTACACACAGACCCTATACATCATCATACGCACAGTCCAAAAGGCAATGGACGGACGGACATACACAAACAAGAGAACATACATGCAATGGACGGACGGACATACACAAACAAGAGAACATACATGCAATGGACGGACGGACATACACACACAAGAGAACATACATGCAATGGACGGACGGACATACACACACAAGAGGACGAACATAAACAAATTCATACCAATTTAAATTTTCAAAATTCTTCAATTTCAGTAATTAAATTTAAAATTTCAGTCATTAAATTTCAAATTTCGGTCATTAAATTGCCCATAAAAATTAATTGGTCTTTGGCATACAATCCCTATCTACTGAAGTCGCAAGGTGTTACATCACAAGATCTCGGTGGCCAATTGTGATCACCTCTTCGAGAGATAACACGGTCCGGAAACTTTTCCCGTAAAAGAGCAATGGTTTCGTTGCTGGTGTGACACGTAGCGCCGTCTTGTTGAAAGTAAACCTTGTCCAGATCAATACCATCCAACTCCTAACATAAAAAATCATTAATCATCTCTCGATAGCGCAATCCATTCACCGTAACTGTTGATCCAACCTCATTTTCGAAAAAGTAAGGTCCAATGACCCCGCCGGACCATAAACCGCACCAAACAGTCACACGATGAGGATGGAGAGGCTTTTCAACAATAACTCTTGCGATTTCCGAGCCCCAGATGCCACAATTTTGCTTGTTGAAAATGTCAAGA
>CANDYM010000711.1:0-42196 GCA_947397865.1 Polietes domitor
CTGTCTTTCTGTTGAAAACTCTCTAGCTGCCGAATGAAATGGGCTTGGACGTTCTAATTTTCCTTAAATGTGTCTAATGTTTGTAGATCGGTTGTGATAGAAAGTGGGCGAAATCGGGCAGAGGGAGAAATTTTTCCCTAACAAGGACTGAAAATACACCTAATATTTAGTTTATTTAAGCAATAAAAAATAAGAAAATGTCTGCTTTATATGCACTTGAATTTTTTTGTCGTACATTAATCTTGTCGCTTGAAAGCGGCACAAAAAAAATTATTTTTAGTGGCCAAATGGGACGAAAAGGGATAAAAATGGTACCAATGATACCAATGATACGATAACAACTAGAAACATGAAATTTGGAATTGCATAGACACGTGAAATAAATGGATTTTTCAAATTTTTATGTGATACAATATGAAAAGAAGGATAAAAATGGTACCCCAAACCGTTGAAGTTGAAATTATGAAATTCGGAATGTACATTCATCTGCCTGTGTAGACGATAAATGTCGCGAAAGGGGACAAATATTTGAATATTGCTGTCTCATGTCCAATTTTTGATTACAGTTGAAGTATTATATTTGTACATAGTAGGGGTCTAGTAATATTATAATACTGAAGCATCAAAATTTATTTAAAACAGTGCACATAAGTGTACCTCAGAGATTGAAATAGTAAACTAATATCGTAATGTGCAAATGAAATATCATAATATGAGATTCGACCCGGTCGAACTTAACGCCTTTTCACTTGTTATACCATCCACCTCCAGGATGGGGGTATACTAACTTTGTCATTCCGTTTGTAACACCTTGAAATATCGACCTGAGACCCTATAAAGTACATATGTTCTTGATCGTCATAAAATTCTAAGACGATCTAGCCATGTCCGTCCGTCCGTCCGTCTGTTGAAAGCACGCTAGCATCTAAACGAAAAGAGCTAGAACGTTAAAATTTTCCATAAATGCGTCTTATAGTCGCAGATCGGTTGGAATTGAAACGGGGCGAAATCGGCCCAAATGGAAAAATTTTTCCCTCACAAGGAATAAAAATACCCATAATAATCCCTAACATTTTAGCGTATTTAAGCATGTTTTTTGAATAATTCTGTTTATATTTGCTTGATATTTGGTACGCGCTTTCCCCTTATAGCAAAAACGTGCACCATAAAGTGATTCTTATTTGTAGGGGGTGAAATGGGGCAAAAAAGGGATAAAAATGATACATTTTAAACGACAACAGAAACATGAAATTCGGTGTGTACATTTCTCTAATTATGTAGATACATAATATAAAAGTATTTTTTCCAAATTCATACTTTTAAGGGGTAAAATAGGAATAGAGGGATAAAATGGTACCAACCAAACGGCTGTACCTAGAATAATGAAAGTCGGTGTATACATTCCTCTGCTTGTATAGACACTTAAAAAAACGGATTTTTAAAAATTCGTACTTTTTGGGGTTAAAGTGAAAAAAGCGATAAATTTGGGGTTAACATGGAAAAAGGGGATACAAATAGTACCAACCAAGTGACCGCAGCTAGAGTCATGCAATGAAAATAAACAGATTTTTCGAAATTCGTACTTTCAAGGGATACAATGGTACAGAGGGATAAAAATAGTACCAACTAAACGACTGCAGCTACGGCACAAAAGTTGGTTGTATCATGAAGTTAGGTTATTTTGCACTATGTACGTCTGATAATGAATTTTTAAAAATTTTTACTTTTGGAAGAATGGAAATACAAACAACTGTAGCTCCCACTATCTAAAAATATTTATGGTATTTCAGCTTTTTGAAAATATAAATATAAGAATATTTATTTTTTGATTTGAAATAAATAATGGTTTGAAATAATTAAAATATTATATTTATTTATAAAATTATTCCCGGCCGTACTTAACGCCGTTTTTTCTTGTTTTTTTCCTTATGTAAACATTTTTGGATTTCTTTTCGCTTTGGGAATGAAATATGTTAAAACAGAAATTGAATTGAATTGAACTTAAAATAAACATTTAGAACGTTCAAATGTTAAATTCATTGGTGAAGAGCATCATTTTCACAACTTCCGAATCAAAAGATTAGCATTTTTTTCTCTTCTTCGAATGCTCTTTTCTTGCTGTGTATACACAGACAATATTTTTGCCTCTAAAATTTGAATTACTAATTTTATTGCAGAAATATAAAAAGCTGACTACAAATGTAATCGGAACAGTTAAAACTTTCATTGAATTTATTCCGAATATTACAATCACAACTTCCACAGAGAATATAAAAAAAGTGATTAAAACAGTGATCGGAACAATAAAATTGATTATTGTTTTTCTTTTCGTTTTATTTTTATCATTTCTTAGAAAGAAGTCGTGGTTAACGCGTGTTGTCAACAACTCAAATCGAAGACGCCTTTTGGAGTGTCGACTTAGTTCGGGGGAATATTTTGTTTAACAGCGCTTCTCATTTGTCATATGTGAACGCTGGTACTAATATGAACCCTGATTTAAGTCAAAGACAAACATACGTTGCGAAAGTTCTGGGGTACCGCCCATTGAAATCAACTTTTAGCTGTAACAATAAAGGTCTCACTTGCCTTTTTGCTAATTTTGGGTTCTGCTGAAGACTTCAGACGAACTTCGGACAAAGCCGACGAATGGTTTATTTCACTAAATCCAATAACTTTTTAATAAATATAACAATACAATTCATTAAACATTTCAGAAAAATCAATGACTGCTGTAATCGAATTGAATAATAATTAATTGAATACTATAGAAAAATCAATGACTGCTGTAATCAGCAACTTTTATGATTGAATATTTTCAATCACTGCTTTAATTCAATATATCATTTTTTAAAAATTTTTTAAAAAATAACTCCAGCTACAATTTTAGTAATTGGTTTTACAATTTTCGTCATAACAGGAAAACTAAAGAAAAAAATATCAAATACACAATTTTCGTGATTGAAACTGACTTCTATTTTTTCTATGTACTTTGTGTTTTTCGTTAACATGCTATCTATTTTGAAAAACAAAAAATTTAAATAAACATTATTAAGGCATGCACTTGAATATACAAATAGGGTCATAATTACTTCTTTTTTTATCCTTCCTATAATGCTAGCTATTAAAAAGTAAATCGTTTACTTTTTCTACTATCACTATATCTGTTTAAATATTCTAAATATTAGTATTCTTAGTCTTTGTAAGAGCAAAATATTCCCTCAGAAACGAGTTCGCCCATTGTCAATCTCAAGGGATGTAATTATGGAAATGTTGAACCCGAAGACTATTTTGTTTATATGCGTGACAGGACAAGAATAACATTTATTTCCTATTTAATTTTAAAGGTATTTTCCATACCTGCCTTAAAGAGCCTAGAACGATAATTTTCATAGATTTCAATTAGAACTACTCGCAAACATATTTCCCAAAATATTAGTTATTTTTGGCAAAATACAAATGAATAGATTCGTCTGTGTGTCTACATATATTTTATATTCTATTGTTATGCATCTGTGGACAAAGCAAAAACAATTTTCAATTAGAACAACATTTCGACCCAACGATATAGGGGAAGTTTTCCCTCTCCGGAAATATGAACAAAACGTTAGTAATCCGGCACGCTTCTATGTCTTTTTGCATATTGTTTAAGTGAGTGTTTGTTACTGTTTCTATTTTTTTCCATTTTCCCTTTTCTTTGTTTGATAAAAGATTTTTTTTCGTGTGATAAAATCTGACCCTCGATAATATTACTGTGGGGTACATGTACGAGTTTTGCCATTAGGGATCACTTCAAGAGGGGGAAGATTGCAAAAGAATGAAGTATGCCGCTGTGATATTAAATGCCATATTTGATGGCCTGTTGATAGCATTTGTCCGTAGGCTATCAAAAAATAAATGAATGGTCAATAGATGAATGGAAACTGGTGAAATATGTATGTTAAACAGTCGATGTACTTAATCAATAAAAGATACACTTTATGTGACAGTGTGGCATATTAATATGGATTTCCAGCTATACATTGGCATGGAATACTCCGTAGTTATGGAAAAGTGAAAGTTTTTTGTTGTAACATTTTCGGCATTACAACATTTTACCACATGTCTGGAAGATGATGCATTTAAGCAATTATCCTATGAAATCATTGGAAGAAAAAACTTTTCAGAGTAGAAACCTTCCACTCCATAAGTTTTAACGTAACCAACTAGATGTTGTCGCATTTAACAGGACATTTTTCGTGGAATAGTAACATACTTTATTAAAAAGTGTCGGTAAGGCCAATTTCATCGAAAAATCAGTAGAATTAACGAATGTGGTTTCCGTTCCGCAATATAGAAAATTGCATAAAGTAAATCAGATTAAGATAAAAGTTCGAAACATGTTTATGCCTTCGTTCTCGAGCGCGATAAAAGTCTTACCCCCGTTTGTGTGAAATATTTTCATCTGGAGACGAAAAAATCATTTAACTTGAAGGCGAAGTAGCATTTTAATAATATCTGACAGAGGACTATTCTTTTACAAATCCGATACACACATGAATAACACAATGCAACAACAACTTTGGGTTATATATAACATATTCTGATGTATTTTGGCCTTTTAAAAAATGATACTTAAAAGAAGTTTATGAATACATTTTTTAGTATTTTTTTACTAAAATTCCAATTTTCTACCTAATTCCAATTAACTACCCATTACTTTAACTTTGAAGATAGAATAACATTAACTTTTATTTTCAGGTTTATGTTTGACATTTGCAAAATAGGACGCTATACGCTCGAACTGTAAGGCATTTACGTGGAAAATTTTCGAGAAGAGATTGGCCTTCAGTTCACCCTTCATGAAGCTCATTTTCATCTGGGTAGCTATGTCAATAAGCAAAATTGCCGCATATGGGGTTAAGAGAACCAACACGTGACTATTGAGAAGCCAATGCATCCACAACGAGTCACTGTTGGTGTGGATTTTGGGCTGTACTAAAAAATAGGGCTGACAGTCGTGGTAGTCTTATGAAAGATATTGTGTTCCATTATTATAGCCGATTCTAATTTAGAGATTTAAATGGCCCACCCGATATTATTTTATGAACATTTTCACGAAAAATATACAAAAAAATTATTTTGTTTTATATTTATACACTCCACGAGAGTATTATGTCTTTGTGCATTTGTCTGTAACGCCCAAAAGGAAACGAGTTAGACCCATCGTTTATTATACAGATCGGCTTAGAATAAGTTACTGAGTCGATTTAGCAATGCCCGTCTGTCCATCTATTGTTGTAATCAAATTACAAGGACGAATGCTATTTAATTTGAGGCAAATCGGTTCATATTTAGATATAGCCCCCATACAAATGTCGCACCCGATTTGACTTTTTCCGCTCTAGAAACCACATATTGCACCCGATATTCTTCAAATTTGGCTCAACACCTTATAATCTAACTAGAAACACCTGTGGCGAAAGCGGTTCAGATTTAGATATAGCCCCCATACAAATATCGCTCCCGATTTGACATTTTCCGCTCTAAAAACCACATATTGTGGGATATGAATAAATGTAAAAAATTTTTACATTAGTTAAATTTGATTGTTTACCGAAGAAAGTATGATAAAACAAAGAACTTTTATTTTTTTGGTCTTGGTGGACCTTTCTGTGGAAATGCCCATATGGAAAAATGTGGAAGTGATAACACTATTTGAAAACGAAGACTATTTTTAGCTGGCATATAAACAAAAAAAAAACAAGTAGAAACGGCGTTAAGTCCGGACGGGCCTTTATATACCCTCCGCCATTCGACTTTACTGAAGTGCAGTAAATTTTGGAAAACAAATTATTTGGCTTGTCTTTGTAGTCAGGAGAATGTATACAACGATTTCTATGATTTTAGCTGCGGCAAATTGGTTTACACGATTTGTATCCCCATTTACCCCTTTAAAAATATGACTTCGATCGAAATCATTTTCAGTCTACTTAATTAGAGGAATATACACAACGAATTTCATCATTCTAGATGTTGCCGTTTAGTGGGTACCATTTGTATCCCTCTGTTCCCATTGTCTCCCTTGAAAGCATGAATTTTGAAGTCAGAGGAATGTATACACCGAATTTCATTATTCCAGGAGCAGACGCTTGTTTGTACCATTGCTATTCCTCTATTCCCACTTTACCCCTTAAAAGTACGAATTTGTAAAAAATATTTTTAAATTATGTATGTATCTACTCAATTAGAGGAACACCGAACACACCGAACTTCGTGTTTCTAGCTGTTGTCGTTTGATGGGTACCTTTTGTATCCCTTTTACCCTACTTCACGCCCTATGGACGGACGGACATAGCTAGATCTTCTTAGAATTTTATGATGACAAAAAATATAAATACTTTATAGGGCATTAGGTCGACATTTCAAGTTCTTGCAAGATGTAATGCAAGCCAAAATTTTTATCATATCAAATAATATATTTGTAGCTATGAATGGTACGGCGGTCGGAGCAGACGTGTGTGGAAGTAGAGGGACTTTATTTTAATTGCGAATTGACCAATGGTGAAAACCATTAATTTGGTTGATTGATTGTTATTATTTTTAATTTTTAAATATGTTTTAAAACAAAATATTTGAATTCCCACAATAAATTTCCTAAAGTGGATCATGTGGGTCATTATAGCCACCTGATTTGGAATAAAATTTTACCAATGATGTACGTAAAGTCAATTTTCACTGATATTTTGAATATCATATTAGATTGGTAAGAAATCATTGTAATTGGGCAGTTTGTGGAGGGTATCATAGTTCCCGCCCGTATTTTTGCTTACTTACTTGTTTTCTTCATTAGAATGCTAAATACTAAAAAAACTAAAATATTTTTCCCGTGTTTTGTATTTTAATGTTTTTACTAACACCAATTTCACGGAAGTTTCTACAAAATATTTCGGTTTCGGATACGAAAATATGTTGTATTAATCTTAATACTAATTTCTCTCACTTCCAAACCGTGCTGAGACATAAAACCACACGATTTCTTAGAATAGATTTTCTATAGAAATTTTCCTATTGGCATTTGTGCAGCGACTAAAGCTAAGATGGTCGGTCAGTCGGCCAGTTCAACTGACCACTCCATGCCATTGAAATGAGATTGTTTGCACACGGAGTATTAACAAAACTCAGGGACGGACATCTTTGATTACTTTGTGATGTTTAGATCGACACCACACGTGCCACATACTAAACAATGCCAAAAGAAAAGAAATAAGAAGACCATAGTCCGGCTTAACGCCATACCAGAACTTGAATTATTTTCCATTAAAATACACAGCAGCACACACTTATCCGTACAAATACTAAAGAACGTAGAACGTTACATACATGCACACATACATATTTGTACAATATGTACATACATAGTTGTTGGGTGAATTCAGAAGGATGTGACAGTCTAATTTAGGAGATTTATTAAAACCCCACGGCAATAAGTTGGGATTTGATGCACGTATGTCCATCTGTTCACTTAGATTTGTCTGTAATCAAGCTATGGAGATGTGTGTGTGTGTGCATGCGTATTTGTATGCATGTACAATCATACACATACCAGACAATGACCAGGGATGGCAGGAAGATAGTTGAAGGCCTTAGACGGGGCCATTTTAAATGATCAGCAGTATTACTTAAACTTAGAAGATTGTCATGATTACTGTCCATTAGAGAGAGTTTTAAATATTTTATAATTCACCTTTAGCAATTAGATACAGAAAACTTTTCGAAAAATGTACTTTCTTTCGACGTCAAAAATGTTCCTGAGAAAATGAGATAAAATCGCTATTTTAAAATATAAACACGTAAATGGGTACCAACAATATATACAAGTAAAACTCGACCATGGAATGCATTCTACAGCATTACCGAAAGCTTCGATGGAGTCAGCTTTATGTTTAATTTTAAAATTAGCGAAAAATCAGAAAATTTTTGAATGATGAAAAGTCCTCGAAATAATACAATAAATGTTTTATGAATGTGGATATAAGACAGCAATATTCAAAACATTTGCCGCACTGTGGTTTCAAATCGATTTTTTATGGAATTAATTCTGTAACTTTTGAACAGAAAAGTATTTTAGTATTTATTTTCGGAGATATTTTTTCTATCGTTCTGATATCTCTTAATTTTTGTAGATTTTACGCAATGTTCATTCAATATGAATTTATTTTCCTAAAAAATTATAAAAAGTAAATTTTGGAGAAAAACAAATTCATATTTTAACTCATTTCGAAATCTATCGTATTCGTATACACAAGGCTGGGTCGCTGTCCATAAACGCTCCTGAAAATACCTCTAAAAAACATGTTTTTCGCTTGTATTTTTTGTGCTGCGTTTTTGTCAAATTATTTTTTCTAAAATTATAGACTCTTGAAAGCAATTTAAATTTAAATGTTGCTTCTTGTCTTAGAGTAACTTATTGGTCGAATTATTGGAACTTTATAGTAATTTGTTTTGAATTTGTTTTTTTCGTAGTGACAACTGAACCTTTCGAATGATGTCTAAAGGATGAACATCGGATGGAAATTGACGCCGCAGCGCTTTTTCTAAAAAGAGTTCGAACATTTTGGCTCTGAAAATCCATCTCCAGTATTAAATTATTTTACAAACATGGAGTCAGCGACGCCATTATTCGTCCTATATTCATCATTTAGGAATCATTCGAAAGGTATTGATTCCATCTATTTATTTTTCATAATACCTAGCTATCAACTCGAAAAAACACAAAAATCTATATAAACATCCAATATACGAACAATGAATTATTCTAAGACAAGAATAAAATTTGTTTTTTTTTTTTTAACGTGCTTACGAGGGTCTATTAATTCAGAAGCGTTTAGCTCACAGATGGCTTGACCCAGCGACGAAATATTTTGCAGATCATCATTAAACAATCCAATCTTCTTTTCTGGGGAGTGACCGCTGCAATTTATTTTCGTGACCCATCCTAGTGTACACCAGCCAGACGGACCGGCATGGCTCAAACTATTTAAAAAGTTGCGAAACTGATTTGGTCCAAACATACATAGGATCTTAAGTTATTCCTTTAATGTGTTACACTTGTTGTCTTTCCCAAATGACATGTACCCTGCAGAGTGAGGGTATAAAAAATGCGAGCATTGTTGTATTTCTCCTTTTTATACCCTACACCACTTCGTGGAATAGAGAATTATAAGTTAGTTTCGCGCCAAATGTTTGTAACACCAAAAAATAATTGAGCTAGACCCACCTTTAAGTATATGGATCGGCTTAGAATCACCAGGTGAATTGATTTAACGATATATGTATGTCCGTCCGTCTGCTGTCCATCTAAGCTTGTTCGCTCTCTACAGGTCGGAATTGTAGTCAAATTGGCATGAAATTTGGCAGAAGTTAATTCTGTTTGCCAAGGCCAATTGATTGATTGATTTGGAGGAAATCGGTTCAGATTTAGATATAGCCTCCATACAAATATCCCTATAATGTACACTATTACTGCTCTAGAATACACATTGTACATGGCATTATGACCAAATTTTCAGGATCGTGTTATATTTGAACTAGAAACAGCTCACGGGAAAGTGGACCACATGGGTCTATGTTTTGATATAGCCCCATACAAATGTACCTCTGATTTACAATATTACTGCTCTAAAATTCACATTTTACATCGGATCTTGATCAAATTTTCCACACAACGTAGCATTTATACTAAAGAGTGATTTTTTTGAGGTTAGGATTTTCATGCATTAGTATTTGACAGATCACGTGGGATTTCAGACATGGTGTCAAAGAGAAAGATGCTCAGTATGCTTTGACATTTCATCATGAATCGTCTTACAAACGAACAACGCTTGCAAATTATTGAATTTTATTATCAAAATGCGTGCTCTGTTAAGAATGTTCATTGCGCGCTTCCATTTTATGGTCAGTTTAATCGACCCACTGAAGCGGCTATTCGGGCTATTGTGACTAAATTTCGCACCAAATTTACATTGTTGGACATTAAACCACCAACACGCTTACGTAGAGTGCGAACTGAAGAAAATATCGCAGCTGTATCGGCCAGTGTTAATGATGACCACCAATTTTCGATTCGTCGCCGTTCGCACCAATTGGGTCTCTGTTACTCAAAAACGTGGAAATGCCAAAATTGGACTAAGCGGATGGACCACCTAAGACGCAGCCGCGGTCAACATTTAAATGAAATTATCTTCAAAAAGTAAATGTCATGGACCAATCTAACGTTTCAAATAAAGAACCGATGAGATTTTGCAAATTTTATGCGTTTTTTTTTTTTAAAAAGTTATCAAGCTCTTAAAAAATCACCCTTTAGAAGCACGAATTTTGAAAGCCAGCTATATAGGTCAATGTTTTGGTATAGCCCCCATACAAATGGGCCCCAGTTTACACTATTATCGCTCTAGATAAAATTTTGCAGATTATGTTATATTTCAGTAAAGAATACCTAGTTTAAAAGTGGTCCACTTTTTAATGTAGTGCCCTTACATATGGGCCCCATTTTTATTATTACTCCTCTAGGACCCACATTTTACATCGGAAGTTTTTCAAATTTTGCACATCTATATATATAAAAGAGTTGCGTTACTGACTGACTGACTTATCATTGACCAGCCCCCAGACCAAACGGCTGAAGCTAGGGTCCTGAAAATTTCAGGGTAGTTCCCAAATATGACGTAGACGTCGACTAAGAAAGGGTTTCACGAAATTCGTACTTTTAAGGGATAAAATGGCCCAAAAAGGGATAAACATCGAACCTTCGTCCTGAATAAACGGCAGTAGTTAGAAACATGAAAATCGGTGAGTTCCATGCACTGACCATGTAGAAGAGCTACAAATAGGGATTTTTCGAAATTTGTACTTTTAAGGGGTGAGCGGGACAAAAAGGGACAAAAATGGTACCAACTAAAGTATTACAGCTAGAATCGTAAAATTTGGTATGTAAATTCCTCTGACCATATAAAAGCGAAGTAAAATTAGATTTTCGAAATTTGTACTTTTGGGGGCGTGAGAGACAAAAAGGGATAAAAATGGTACCTACTAAAGTATAACACCGTGAAATTTGTTATGTAAATTCCTCTGACCATATCAAAGCGAAGTAAAATTGAATTTTTCGAAATTTGTACATTAAAGGGCCAACGGGACAAAAAGGGATTAAAATGGTAAAGTATTACACATAGAATTGTGAAATTTGGTATATAAATTCGTCTGACCATATAAAAGCAAAGTAAAATTGGATTTTTCGAAATTTGTACTTTTAAGGGGCGTGCGGGACAGAAAGGGATGAAAATGGTACCAACTAAAGTGTTACACCTAGAATCGTGAAATTTGGTATGTAAATTTCTCTGACCATATAAAAGCGAAGTAAAATGGGATTTTTCGAAATTTCTACTTTTAGAGGGCGAGCGGGACAAAAAGAGTACCAATTTAAGTATTGGAGCTATAGTCGTGAAATTTGGTATGTAAATTCCACTGACAACGTAGTAGCGCAAATCTAAATGGATTTTTCGAAATTTGTTCTTATTAGGTGTGAGTGGGACAAACAGGGATACAAATTGTACCAACCAAAGTATTGTAGCTACAATCGTGAAATTTGGTATATAAATTCGTCTGACCATATAAAAGCAAAGTAAAATTGGATTTTTCGAAATTTGTACTTTTAAGGGGCGTGCGGGACAGAAAGGGATGAAAATGGTACCAACTAAAGTGTTACACCTAGAATCGTGAAATTTGGTATGTAAATTTCTCTGACCATATAAAAGCGAAGTAAAATGGGATTTTTCGAAATTTCTACTTTTAGAGGGCGAGCGGGACAAAAAGAGTACCAATTTAAGTATTGGAGCTATAGTCGTGAAATTTGGTATGTAAATTCCACTGACAACGTAGTAGCGCAAATCTAAATGGATTTTTCGAAATTTGTTCTTATTAGGTGTGAGTGGGACAAACAGGGATACAAATTGTACCAACCAAAGTATTGTAGCTACAATCGTGAAATTTGGAGTGTAAATTCCTCTGGCAACGGATAAAAGTAGTACCAACTAAAGTATTGACAATTTAGAAGCGCTAATCTAAAAGAATTTTTCGAAATTTGTACTTATAAACTGCGAGCGGGATAAAAATAGTTCCAACTAAAATAGTTCCAACTAAAATAGTGCAGCTAGAGTTGCGAAATTTTGAGTGTTAATTCCCTGACAACGTAGAAGCGCAATATAAATAGATTTTTTTTAAATTTGTACTTATAGGAGGTGAGCGGGACAAAAAGGGATAAAAATGGTACCAACTAAAGTATTGCAGCTATAGTCGAGAAATTTGGAGTGTAAAGTACTCTGACCATATAGAAACGAAGTTAAAATGGGATTTTTCGAAATTTGTACTTTAAAGGGGCGAGCGGGACAAAAAGGGATAAAAATGGTACCAACTAAAGTATTACAGCTAGAATCGTGAAATTTGGTATGTAAATTCCTCTGACCATATAGAAACGAAGTAAAATTGGATTTTTCGAAATTTGTACTTTTAAGGGACGAGCGGGACAAAAAGGGATAAAAATGGTACCAACTAAAGTATTACACCTAGAATCGTGAAATTTGGTATGTAAATTCCTCTGACCATGTAGAAGCGCAGTAAAATTGGATTTTTCGAACTTTGTACTTTTAAGGGACTAGCGGGACAAAAAGGGATAAAAATGGTACCAACTAAAGTATTACAGCTAGAAACATTAAATTTGGTATGTAAATTCCTCTGACCGTATAGAAACGAAGTAAAATTGGATTTTTCGAAATTTGTACTTTTAAGTGGCGAGCGGGATAAAAATGGTACCAACTAAAGTATTACACCTAGAATCGTGAAATTTGGTATATAAATTCCTCTGACCATATAAAAGCGAAGTAAAATTGGATTTTTCGAAAATTGTACTTTTAAGGGGCTTGCGGGACAAAAAGGGATAAAAATGGTACCAACAAAAGTTTTACACCTAGAATCGTGAAATTTGGTATGTAGATTGCTATGGCCATATAAAAGCGAAGTAAAATTAGATTTTTCGAAAATTGTACTTTTAATGGGCGTGTGGGACAAAATAAGGGATAAAAATGGTACCAACTACAGTATTACACCTAGAATTGTGAAATTTGGTATGTAAATTCCTCTGACCATATAGAAGCGAAGTAAAATTGGATTTTCGAAATTTGTACTTTTAAGGGGCGAGCGGGATAAAAATGGTACCAACTAAAGTATTACACCTAGAATCGTGAAATTTGGTATGTAAATTCCTCTGACCATATAAAAGCGAAGTAAAATTAGATTTTTCGAAAATTGTACTTTTAATGGGCGTGTGGGACAAAATAAGGGATAAAAATGGTACCAACTACAGTATTACACCTAGAATTGTGAAATTTGGTATGTAAATTCCTCTGACCATATAGAAGCGAAGTAAAATTGGATTTTCGAAATTTGTACTTTTAAGGGGCGAGCGGGATAAAAATGGTACCAACTAAAGTATTACACCTAGAATCGTGAAATTTGGTATGTAAATTCCTCTGACCATATAAAAGCGAAGTAAAATTAGATTTTCGAAATTTGTACTTTTGGGGGCGTGCGAGACAAAAAGGGATAAAAATGGTACCTACTAAAGTATAACACCTAGAATCGTGAAATTTGTTATGTAAATTCCTCTGACCATATCAAAGCGAAGTAAAATTGTATTTTTCGAAATTTGTACATTAAAGGGCCAACGGGACAAAAAGGGATTAAAATGGTAAAGTATTACACATAGAATCGTGAAATTTGGTATATAAATTCGTCTGACCATATAAAAGCAAAGTAAAATTGGATTTTTCGAAATTTGTACTTTTAAGGGGCGTGCGGGACAGAAAGGGATGAAAATGGTACCAACTAAAGTGTTACACCTAGAATCGTGAAATATGGTATGTAAATTTCTCTGACCATATAAAAGCGAAGTAAAATGGGATTTTTCGAAATTTCTACTTTTAGAGGGCGAGCGGGACAAAAAGGGTACCAATTTAAGTATTGGAGCTATAGTCGTGAAATTTGGTATGTAAATTCCACTGACAACGTAGTAGCGCAAATCTAAATGGATTTTTCGAAATTTGTTCTTATTAGGTGTGAGTGGGACAAACAGGGATACAAATTGTACCAACAAAAGTATTGTAGCTACAATCGTGAAATTTGGAGTGTAAATTCCTCTGGCAACGGATAAAAGTAGTACCAACTAAAGTATTGACAATTTAGAAGCGCTAATCTAAAAGAATTTTTCGAAATTTGTACTTATAAACTGCGAGCGGGATAAAAATAGTTCCAACTAAAATAGTTCCAACTAAAATAGTGCAGCTAGAGTTGCGAAATTTTGAGTGTAAATTCCCTGACAACGTAGAAGCGCAATATAAATAGATTTTTTTTTAAATTTGTACTTATAGGAGGTGAGCGGGACAAAAAGGGATAAAAATGGTACCAACTAAAATATTGCAGTTATAGTCGAGAAATTTGGAGTGTAAAGTACTCTGACAACGTAGACTTGCAACAGAAATGGATTTCTTGATTTAGTATGTAAATTCCTCTGACCACGTAGAAGCGCAGTAAAATTTGATTTGAAATTTTTACTTTTAAGGGATGCGCGGGACGAAAAGGGATAAAAATTGTATACAATCCTTTAATTACTTAAACGCGGAACATAAATGGAAATTTCAAAATTTTTACTTAATACAACGATACGTCCCGACAAGAAATAAATGTGTTACCAAATAAAGTACATATTTTTAGGGGAACCAAAAACACATGTTACCTATAGTGGTTTTTCAAAATGTGTACTTTTGTGGAAAGAGGTGCAAAAGTTATAAAGTAGCTGGCTGCGCCTAAAACATGAGATCGAGGATATAAATGGTGGCAATTTTTGTTCAAAACTTGGTAGAAAATGATAAAAATTATACATACGAATGAGTTCAGCTAAAATAGTGCATATCGACAAGCACATTACTTTGACTGTATGTGAGTGCTATATAATAGGATGTTTCCAAATTACTATTTTAGATTTATCTATATCCACCAAAAGAAAATTAAATAAATAGATAAATAACAGAGACGGATAAAATTAACAAATAACTGGCTTTTTCGCGTGCGAAGCAGCGGGTACTGCTAGTTATATTATATTTCAACTAAGAATACATATACATGTCACATTTCAACTAAGAATACCTACTTTGAAAGTGATCTATAAAGGCCAACTTTTTGATGTAGCGCCCTTACAAATAGGCCCAATTTTAATTATCTCCAGGGCCCCCATTTACATCGGAAGTTTTTCAAATTTTGCAGATTATATTATATTTCAACTAAGAATACATACTATGAAAGTCAAATATATGTGTCTATACTTTGGAATAACCCAAATGGGGCCCCATTCTACTCTAGAAACTACGTCTTACATCGGATCATGATATATTTTAACTAGGAATACCTACCGTGAATGAGAAATATATAGGCACATGTTTTGGACCAGGCCCAAGTGTAGTTATAGGCCCCCTTTCAAATATCGATCCGATACATCTTATTACTACTGTATAATTTGTATTTGTCTGCCGGAAAATTGGATCAGTTATCGTATTATTTACCATATTCGTTAAATATGAATTTATAGTATACTGTATAATTTATATGAACTACATAAAATTGCTCCCATGAAACACCTTGGCTTAGTAATAAAAGCGATGTATTTACGCAGGTTGTGGTGTAGGGTATTATATAGTCGGCCCGACCGACTTTAGCCTTTCCTTCCTTGTTTTTTATTAAAAAATCAAATTTTTGGGATTTATTTTTCCCGTTTTAGGAATTGTGGAATTTTTGTATAATCTCATACTCAATTTCTATTCCTAAAATTGATCTGGCAATATATTACAAACCATATTTTTTAAAGGTTAAGTTATGTTAATCAAACCTTTGTAGTTGTGGACCTACAATATTTGGAAGAGTATAATTTTCTGAAGGCCTCTTGCGCTAAGGCCTTGTCACTGTGTCTGACTACACAAACACATACTAACATACATACATTCATACGCATGTATGGACATGTCCATATTAATTTTATCAAGTGACCATAAAACGCCCTATCTGAACTACATTTTCTCGCACAAGCGAAACAAACCATTTATCAGCAACAGCCAGACCGTCCAACCACCACCCTCCGTAGTACCCGTACACGAGCAGACGCACAAGAGGAACTGGGCTGGACAATCATTTAAATATTCCGCAGACAAAAGAAGGTTTTTGTTTTCACAAAAACAAAGAATGAATGGCATACAAAGGAAATCATTTAAAATATCAATACATGTCGAATGCTGCAAATAAAACACTGTGCGTTCGTTGCTTGCATTCGGCTACAACAACTTCATAAGTAATCACGGGCAAAATACAACAATACTATGGCAAGCATGCTGTTGTTGCAACAGCGCGAGAGAGAGTGTGTGAGAGTAGCACAAGTTTATGCCAGAAATCGGTGCCACACATTTCAGAATGAATGAATGCATGAATGAAGGAATGAATGAATGGTCGGCAAGCAACACCGCACCACACATCCGTCTGACCATTCGCACATTTACCCCAGAAACTAGTAACCACCACCACCAGCAGCACTTCCACGTCCACTCACCAGTGTGTGTGATTGTAGGGTAGAGTAGTGAACGTTTTCCATCACCATCAGCAGCATCATCGTGATGCAAACAATGAATGAACCGACCGGCCGACCGTCAGACGGACAGGCCAAAGTACAATAATAATAATGCAAAATTTGTAGTTTCTTGTGTAAAAGTGGACAAGCCCAACTAGCTGATCCGGTCGAAGGGGTCGCAGGTAAGGACACAATGCCATGTTCTAGTGTTTTGCGCATGATGCATACCCCACAGTGCATAATGCCTGCTGCACGGATCATGCATGGGTGGTGGTGGCTGTCGCTGTTTGGGATAGCTGCCATAGTGGACCTAACATTGATAAAGGAGCCATCACACACACACGCACTTCTCTACAATAGACATGTCCGAAGTGATTTGCGCATGCGGCAGCTTCAACGTTCATGGCGATGGACCTCGTCATACCGTAAGTACGGATGCAAGCTGCAACTTTTCATCAGACTCAACCAACAGCAAGTGATAGTTGATAGTTGTGTGCCGCGTGGAAGGAGATTAAATATAATCATGTCTATTAAATGGGACAATGTCGCGTCGTATGCGCACATGTAAATATGCACGTCGGTACGACGTACACCCTCCGTCAGAGCGTTATTCTCACAATCAAACCGATGGTGGGGGGCGATAGAGGATTAGGTCCAATTTCAATTGAAATTAGTTGGTCGTTCGTTAATTTGTTCTCATGCCTGACTATGTGTTGTTGCATTCAACTGAATTTCAATACTTGTTACATAAACAAAAGTATTTCGTTTTCATTTCGAAAGAGGCTTTAATCGTACATGCTGTGGAGTTGCTGAAAATATATGCATTTTCCGATGAAACATAAAAGAAAGTGACAATTGTTGATTTCAAATATTAACGGCAAGCTATATTCAAAGATGTGCCAGGACATAATCACCCATTGGGGTTTATATCCGCGATGGTAGGTTGAGACCTAACAAGTAAAAACGGCGTTAAGTTCGACCGGGCCGAACTTTATATACCCTTCACCATGGATTGCATTCCACAGAGGCTGTCGATTTTCGTAGAAGTGCAGTAATATTAAAAGAAAATATATCTTTTTAACATGCCCAAAGCAGAACAAATACTAAAAAAATAATTTTAAAAATAAATATAATATTTTTATTTTAGTTTTTTTCGTTTGTATTTTTTGGTCTTTAATCAATATTTGATTTGAACTGGGATATTGTCCTGGCTCAAGACCATTTTGCATCTATATTTAATAGGACAATATCCCAGTTCAAATCAAATATTGATTACAGACAAAAAAATACAAACGAAAGAAATAAAACAAATGAGCGTTGGCACGGCAGAAGTATTGCTGGGTAACTATACCTGCATATACACATACTTACATATGCAACTCAATGAGATGCTTGTAAGATGGCATGTGTGCTTTATTACTTGGTGCAATTTTTAAAACGCAAATTCGGCAAGTGAGTTGTGCTTCTCGTTCGTTTGTGAGAATCATCTCCTTATAGAGGCCCGGTTTGATGTTGAAAAGTCGCTGCGAAGACACTTGAAAAGGCTTTTGACATGGTCGAAATCATGATCGTGGTAGTCTGCAGCCAAGTAATAAATGTCACCATGCCATTTGTAAATAAATTTGCATTCTATTAAATATAGATGCAAAATGGTCTTGAGCCAGGACAATATCCTATTTCAAATCATATAATATTTTTATTATTTCAAACCACGCTTACAAGGCAAGGTTACCAATACGTTAACACAATATATCGAAATAATAGTTCAAGTCAATTTGAAAAATAAATATTTTTATCTTTATGTCTTCAAAAAAGCTTTAATATCATAAATATTGGTAGATATGTTAAAATCTATTATCTCACGTACATAGTGCAAAATAACCCAACTTCATGATTCAACCAATTTTTGCCGTAAAAGTAAAAAGTACATATTACGAAAAATCTTTTTGCTTTGCGTATCTATACAGTCAGAGGAATGCACACACCGAATTCCGTGATTCTAGCTGCAGCCATTTGGTTGATACCATTTGTATCCCCTTTATCCACTTTACCCCCTTAAGAGTACGACTTTTTAAAATCTCTTTATTAAAGTGCCTACGCAATAAGAAGCATGTACACACCGAATTTCGTCATTCTAGTAAGTCCAACTAAAGGTACTATTTTTATCCCTCTGTACCCATTGCATCACTTGGAAGTACGAATTTGTAAAAAAATCTTTTATTTTTCGTGTCTACGCACTCAGAGGAATGTATATTCCGAATTTCATGACTCTAGCTGCAGTCATTTCATTTCATTATTCTAGGTGCAGGCGTTTGGTTTGTACAATTGTTATCCCTCTATTCCCATTTTATCCTTTAAAAGTACAAATTTGGAAAAAAAATACTTTTATATTATGTATCTACTCAATTAGAGGAATATACACACCGAATTTCGTGTTGCTGTAGCTTCTGTTGATGTTTGATAGGTACCATTTTTATCCATTTTGCCCCATTTCGAATAAAAATCACTTTATAGTGTACTTTTTTGTTATAGGGGGAATGCGCATACCCAATATCAAGTAAGTACAAGCAGACATATTGAAAAAATGTGCTTAAATACTCTAAAATATTAGGGAATATTATGGGTATTTTTAGTTCTTGTGAGTGGAAAATATTTCCCTTTGGGCCGATTTCGCCCAGTATCAATCTCAACCGATCTACGTTTGTAAGACATATTTATGGAAAATTTGGATGTACTAGGTCATTTCGTTTAGATGCTAGTGTACTTTCAACAGACGGACGGACATGGCTAGATCGTCTTAGAATTTTATTACAAGAATATATATACTTTATAGGGTAGATATTTCAAGGTGTAACAAACGGAATGACACAGTTAGTATACCCCCATCCTGGAGGTGGAGGGTATAAAAACTTATATTTGGTGAGTCATACTGATTCATAAAATCAACACACATAAATTTATTGTGATCAGCTTCAGTTGGTGTTTTGGAACTGTCGGTAAAGAAAACAAGTAAGGGAAGGCTAAAGTCGAACGGGGCCGACTATATGATACACTCCACTTTCTATCGGAAAGTGGAAAGTGCATGTTTCCTAATCACAGGCTAATGACCTGGTCCAATTTGTCAAATCGAGAATAAAATTTGTATCGGGGCTATATCCAAGCAAGTGACTAACTTTCACAATATGTTCTTCTAGTTGAAGTATAATGTTTTATGCTCAATTTTAAGAAATTCTCTGAAAATACGCGGTTTCTGGGGGAACGAAAAGAGCTATATGTAAATCTGAACCGATGTGACCCATTTTCACCATAGGGGTACTTAGTTTAAATATATGATGTTTTGCCAATTTTGATGAAAATCTGTTAAAATTTGTGGATTCTGAAGTGGAAAAATTCAAATTGGGAGTGAAATTTGTATGGGTGCTATATATAAATCTGAACCGATCTAACACATTTTTACCACAGGTGTTTCCAGTGGAACTATAAGATGTTTTGCCAATTTTGAAGAAAAGCTGTTGAAATATGTGGATTATAGAGCCGAAAAATTCAAATTGGGAACGAAATTTGTATGGGAGCTATATATAAATCTGAACCGATCTAACACGTTTTTACCACAGGTGTTTCTAGTGGAACTAAAGAGTGATTTTTTTGAGGTTAGGATTTTCATGCATTAGTATTTGACAGATCACGTGGGATTTCAGACATGGTGTCAAAGAGAAAGATGCTCAGTATGCTTTGACATTTCATCATGAATCGTCTTACAAACGAACAACGCTTGAAAATTATTGAATTTTATTATCAAAATGCGTGCTCTGTTAAGAAAGTTCATTGCGCGCTTCCATTTTATGGTCAGTTTAATCGACCCACTGAAGCGGCTATTCGGGCTATTGTGACTAAATTTCGCACCAAATTTACATTGTTGGACATTAAACCACCAACACGCTTACGTAGAGTGCGAACTGAAGAAAATATCGCAGCTGTATCGGCCAGTGTTAATGATGACCACCAATTTTCGATTCGTCGCCGTTCGCACCAATTGGGTCTCTGTTACTCAAAAACGTGGAAATGCCAAAATTGGACTAAGCGGATGGACCACCTAAGACGCAGCCGCGGTCAACATTTAAATGAAATTATCTTCAAAAAGTAAATGTCATGGACCAATCTAACGTTTCAAATAAAGAACCGATGAGATTTTGCAAATTTTATGCGTTTTTTTTTTTTAAAAAAATTATCAAGCTCTTAAAAAATCACCCTTTATAAGATGTTTTGCCAATTTTCAAGAAAAGCTGTTGAAATATGTGGTATCTAGAGTGAAAAGGGTCAAATCGGGAGTGAAATTCGTATCTAAATCTGAACCGATTTTCTTCAAATTAAATAGTGTTCGTCCTTGTCCCGAAAAACTTCGTTGTGCAAAGTTTCGTTTAGTTCTGGCTACAATTGCGACCTGTATCGTGATTACAAAAAATTGATGGACAGACGGACAGACAGACGGACATTGCTAAATCGACTCAGAAAGTGATTCTAAGCCTATCGGTATAATTAACAATGGGTCTATCGCCCTTCCTTTTGGGTGTTACAAAGAAATGCACAAAGACATAATACTCTCGTGGAGTGTATAAAAATGAAAAACTAGAATCATAAAGGAGAAAATAATGGTCATTTGATATCTATGATAAATGTAAAAGTTATGGCCTTCTTTATAAGATAATTTATTTGATTTACCCTTCACTTGGGTATTATGTCTTTGTGCATTTGTTTGTAACACCCAAAAGGAAACGAGATAGACGTTTGTTATACAGATCGTCATAGAATTACTTTCTGAGTCTATTCTGTCTGTCTGGCAAAATTATGTTTTGCGGGTAAAGAACGGACGCTTAAGAAAAGAAAATTGATTACAATATGTGGTTTCTAGATTGGAAATTTGTATTGGGCGATATTTAAATCGTAACCAATCTTACTAACTTTCAGCGCAGATATTTCTAGTTCAATTATAAGGAACTGTGCAAAATTTGAAGCAAATCGAGTGATATTTGTGGTCTCTAGATGTTTCTAGTTTATTTGTAAGGTACTGTGCTAAATGTGAAGCAAATCGGGTGAAATACGTGCGTTATAGAGCGGAAAAAGTAAAACCGGGAGCGAAATTTGTATGGGAGCTACATATATATCTCAATCGATTTGCTTCAAATTAAATAATGTTCGTTCTTGGCCGGCAAAATCGACTCAAAAAGTGACTCCAAGCTGATTTAAAAAACTTTGGATCTATCTCGTTTCCTTTTGGGTGGTAAAAACAAATGCACAAAGATATAATACCCTATTGGAGGGTATACATATATAATAGAAATAATTAAATCTCTGGTTTGTTTTATGCGTTGGCCCATCATATTTTTGCTTAATTAAAGTTCATTCGTGAGCTCGCCAGTTTTTTTTTGTGCATCTAAATACGAAGTTAGAACCTATTATTCAGTTCTATAACAGCTTCAATACTGAACTTTTGTGTGAGAGCATCTAACACAAACCTGCGTAGTTTTGAAAAAAATTGGCGGTATTGGGAAAGTGGTCGTGGTACCTCACATAAGAAGTTAAACCCCATTATTGAATATTGTCAATTCTATAACACCTAGAGTGCTGACATTTTGTGGGCGGAAAGAGTGCGTGACCGTTCCCATATGAAATTAAAACCGTTTTTAGAGTATATTCGACACCGAGATGGGCGGAAAGTGGCCTTGACACTTCCCACACGAAATTGAAAACTATTTTAGAGTATATTCGACACCGAGATTCCTATATTGTTTTGTGAGTTAATTTATTTATAACCTGCTTAGACAATATACAAATGGGCGGGATTTGAAAGATGGGGAATTTTTGACTTGAATTTTGTAATATTACACATTTACTTTGGAATTTCTTAGCACAATAGTAAATAAAGGTTACCAAAAAAAGAAATATTCTTTTTGTCAAAAGCCGACTTAAGTCAAGAAAACGGAAATTTTATTAATTTTATAGTTTTTGTGTTTTTATTAGTGATCAATTTGATTGATTTTCTATGTGTTTTGAATGTAGTACATTCGAATTCCAGATATCCGATTAAGTAATATCTTCTTGCGTAGGAGTTTTTTGTGTTGGTAATGGAAAGAAGGAGAATTACACTCAACCTAAAATCAGTTTGATTTTTGATAATTCTTCCTTAATTCGCCTTAAATTAAAGTTTTGCTATTCAATATGCGTAATAACTGGATAACGCATAAAAGATCATGACTTAAAAAAATATTTTGCAACTGCAAAGAGTGTTATAACTTCTAAACATTGTTAGAACGTTAGCTATATAAAGAATGTTTTTTCCTACTTTTATGCTTTTTATCGTACAGCAAAAAAAAATCCGAAAAAAATATATTTTCGCCAATATTTTTTGAGATTGTTCGAAAACCACTATTTCTATGTGAAAATACTATTTTCAATACTTGTAGTCATCATAGTCACCTTTAATAGAAAATATGTATAATCGGAATTATATTTCCGAAATGAGAGTTCAAATATTAAGGTGCGAAAATTAGAATTTTAGTAAAATTTAAAAAATATATATCCATTTTTTTTTATTTTATGAATGTTATGTGTTATTTAGGTCCAAGTATTTTTTATACCCTACAACACTTCGTGGACTAGGGTATTATAAGTTAGTTTTGAGCCAAATGTTTGTAACACCAAGAATCACCAACTGCATCGATTTAAAGATGTCTGTCTGTCCGTCTGCTATTCATCTAAGCTTGTTCGCACTCTACAGGTCTCAATTGTTGTCCGATTATCATGAAATTTGGCAGAAGTTATTTTTTGGGCCAACGACGATCGGTATTGAATTTGGAGGAAATCGGTTCAGATTTAGATATAGTCTCCATACAAATATCCCTATAATTTACACTATTACTGCTCTAGAATACACATTTTACATGGGATCAAGTCAAAATTTGCATGATCGTGTTCATTTTGAACTAGAAATAGCTAGCGGGAAAGTGGACAATTTGATCTATGTTTTGATATAGCCCCCATACAAATGTACCTCCGATTTACAATATTACTGCTCTAAAATGCACATTTTTCATCGGATCTTGATCAAATTTCACACATAATGATACATTTAGACTAGAAACAGCCATTTTGAAAGCCAGCTATATAGGTCAATGCTTTGATATAGCTCCCATACAAATGGGCCCCCGCTCTAGAACCAACATCTTACATTAGATCTTGATAAAATTTTGCTGATCATGTTATATTTCAATAAAGAATACATACTTTGAAAGTGATCTATACGGACCCACTATTTAATTTAGCGTCCTTACAAATGGGCCCCATCTTTATTATTACCCCTCTAGGATCCACATTTTGCATCGAAAGTTTATCAAATTTTGCAGATTATATTAAATTCCAACTATGAATACATACTATGAAAGTCAAATATATGGGCCAAATTCTGGTATAAACCCCATACAAATTGGGCCCCAATTTCTACTTATTACACAGTACGACAGTGGTTGGTACACATGAGAAATGTTAACAGAATATGAAAATAGGCTTAAAATAAAGAAATACGTGTCTCGGCGATTTGCTGTAGCACGTCAGAATTTTGAGAAAATCGATTTTAAAGATTCGAAGGATCGTGGAGGTTCACTTGTAACGTAGTACTATTATAAAAAGTTCTATAAAAACAGAATGGGTGAACCGATTTAAGTGCTTGAGCCAGTTTTGAAAAGGGAATTAAATTTTGATTTGTTTTTATTAAAAAAAAACATTTTTTTCTGCTAGATTATATTATATTTCAACTAAGAATACATACTATGAAAGTCAAGTATATGTCTCCATACTTTGGTATAACACAAAAGGGGCCCCATTCAACTCTATTACAGCTATAGAAACTACACTTATATCGGATCTTCTTCAAATTTGACAGATCATGATATATTTCAACTAGGAGTACCTACCGTGAAGGAGTACTATATGGGCCCATGTTTTGACACAGGCCCCAAGTATTGTTATAGGCTCTTTACTTACACTCTGCACTATTACAGCTCTAGAAACTACATCTTACATCGGATCTTGATCAAATTTAGCAGATCATGATATATTCCAAATAGGTACACCTGCCGTGAAGGAGAACTATATAGACCCATGTTTTGGCACATGCCTTCAAATGCCCGTCCGATTCATCATATTACCGTTGTATTATCTGTATTTTTCATTGGATCTTGATCAATTTTTCCCAGATCATTTTATATTTACTTTACTATATCTAAAATTGGATTAGTTACCATATTCGTTAAATTTGACTAAAGATGAATTTATAGTAACTGTATAATTTATATGAACTGCATAAAATTGCTCCCATGAAACACCTGGGTTTAGTAATTAAAGCGGGGTATACACCCTGGGAGTGGTGTAGGATATTATATAGTCGGCCCCGCCCGACTTTAGCCTTTCCTTACTTGTTTTTTTAATTTTGGCTAAATTAAAATTAAATAAATTGGTTCGGCTAAAGGCCTATATTGAAAAACTGGTTTATGTTTTAATTATTTATTATTCTTTTTCGATTGAATTCTTCAATCATCTTTATGGGTTTTTGTATATACAAAATCGTGATCACGTGATTTCGTCCATTGATTTTTAAAGTTTTTTATGGTACCACAAACACTTGCAAAGTCCTTTAAAATAAGCCTACATTCCTTGAATTTTTATTCTACCAAGACTTAAACAAATCGAAAATGGTGATGTAGAAAAGGTATTCGTTTTGATATGGAAGTTCACGTTCGCTCATACATCTCACTAAGGATTAACTAAGTCAAACTACGAAAACTTCACTGGCTCTTTGTGAACTATAAATTGTGGATAATAAAGAGAACAATGAGATTTTATGATCAGCGATTTACACATACGTCCCTGGCATCGGCGATGCGGTGCCACTGCGCTGCCTCGCCCGATGGACTCTCCCGAAAATCATGCATCCAAAAGTGTACATAATTGCAGCAAGCTGCAATTTTGCAGCTCAAACAATAGACATAGAACAGTTGTTGCTTTGTGCCACACGCTCCCAACATCAAAATCATTTTCACATGGACTCGCACATCCACCCATATATCATTCCGTAGATAAACACTGAAAATGGAAGCGGAAAAGAGGAAATTTCACTCTTAAAATCTGAATATCTGCTAAATCGACAAACAAAACATTAAAAGCGAAAACAATGCAATGTATGTATGCAACGGGTGCATGCGTGGATGCATCAAGTAAATTGCCCACACTATCGAAGGTTGTAGTGGTAGTTGTTGTTGTTGGAGTCTAATAAGTAGACTTTTGCTATTGTAGGCAAATGACTGACTGACTGACTGACAAGCTGCAAAATAGGCCAACATTTGATGTGATCCCACAGAAACAACGAACAATTGTAGCGAGCATAGCGATGAGGGGTGGACACGATTTTGGCACACTCCATGAGTGGTGAAATGCTCTAATCGGATTATTGACGTGCACATTTTAGGGCTGCGCACGACAACTGGAAAACAGTTTCCCTTTTGGCAATGCTATTTTACAATGACAGGAATGACTAATTGTTTTTGTTTTCGATCAACAAAGAACGCCAGAGTGAACGAGATTTCAGGTGTCACAGGTGTTTAAGCCGATTCTATATGTTAATGCATTCCTGTTAATTAAACTGTACTCGATTCATGTGCATGCGTTTATTAGGTTGTCCGTTATATTGGAAATTTTAAAATTTCATACACCTAACTTAACATACACCTAACCTAACTCAGCAGACAACTTCAGATTTCGTTGTTTGTGAGAAGTAGCTGAAGAAGTTAGAAAAAAATGTAAATAATATACATACAAGGGGTGATCATATTTTTTGAATCGTCGCCGCCCGCTGCAAAATTGTCAATTTTTTAATACAAAAAAATATATTTTCTAAAATTGTTGAGTGTATGTATCGTTGGCCTTTTTATTTAAATTTTATGATGTTTTAGTTCGGCTAAATGCTTTTATTAAAAAACAGGTGTTATTGTTTTAATTTTATTTTAATTATTTATTTTCCAATATATCGATTGATTTCTTCAATCATCTTCAGGGATATATTTATGAAAAATTAACAGAAGTCCGATTTGTTTTACGTGATGTTGACGAAATCACGTAAAACAACCTCACCAAAGCATTATAAAATTTTCAAAAATTATCAAATCGCAAAGAACTGATTGGAAAATGTTTAACATATTTGTTAGCTTTATACGTTAACTTCTTGCTCAGAAAGTATAGCACCACATAGCTGCGGTAAAAATCTCATACTTTGGAACATATTTTTCTCACTTTGGGATTTTGGGTATTTCATTGGATAAAAGTCGAAAAATTTGTTAGTCATTCTTTTTGGAATAATTTTTTTCTAATTTTTCGTAGATTTTATGTAATGTTCATTTGAATTCATATTTCTCAAACTTCCCTTTTTGTGACATTTTTAGTTTTACATGTAATGAAGCACACAAAAGATAGCCGATAACCGATAGCTTTAATAATAAGCTATAATAATGAAAATTGGTAAATAAATTCACAAGTAGTACCCCGACCAAACGAGAGCATCTGAAGAAGTGAAAAGATGTTCATATTGTTATTCAGAAGTTGTGAAAATTGGGATCTTTACCAATGAATTTAACATTGAGTTGTCATAGGAGAAATGTTCTTTATTTTGAAAGACTTTAAAGTTAATTTTAAAATGTGGCAACGAATCTACTTCTTCATTACTTTCCATTTCTATTTTAAAAATCTGCCGTGGGAAGAACAGCGGTCCTTCTGGTAGCTACTACGGCACTCTAACCATCTTAGTATCTTATCCTCTGATATGAATGGTGAATAACTAACTGAAACCATTTTTAAATAGAATAGGAAATAAAATAACAAATAAAAAACATTTGGTTAATATATGGTTAAATTAAGTTAGCATTAAATTAATTAAAACAATTTAGTGTAATTGATATTATGAAGTACTAATAACACTTTCCAACAGCATTTTTGGAACAGAGAAGAGCATTGTTGCAGAAAAACTATATTTACAACGTAGTTGTCTTTGGTGACACCCACTGAAATTTTCCGGCAATTTTTTTCATAGAACATTTTAATCCTTAAATGTCCTTTTTGAAGGAAAAGCATCAATTTGACCCACAAAGAGAGGAGTTAGAGGGTCTATCTTCCACAAAAATTATCCTCATAAAATTCCACAATATAGTTCTAACAATAATAATTCTCTCAGACATTAATTTCCAACACATTTTATACCCTACACATTTGTTTGTAACACCCAAAAGGAAACGAGATAGATCCATTTTTTATTATACCGATCGACTTAGAATCACTTTTTGAGTCGATTTAGCAATGTCCGTCCGTCCGTCTGTCCATATATTCTTGTAATTAAAGTTGTTAGAACTAAACGAATCTTTGCACAACGAAGATTTATGGGATAAGGACGAACGCTATTTAATTTGAAGCATATCGGTTCAGATTTAGATATAGCTCCCATACAAATTTTGCTCCCGATTTTACTTTTCCGCTCTAGAAACCACACATTTCAACAGATTTTCTTCTAATTTAGCAAAACAATTTATATTTTAACTAGAAATAGCTCTGGTAAAAATATGCCAGATCGGTTCAGATTTATATATATATCTCCCATATCCCCATCACAGTGACTACTTAAAATTTTTCGTATTTGGTGGTATTATTTTATAAAAAATAAATAGCTGCAGTCAATAACTTTCGAATGAACATCGGAATGAAATTGACGCCGCAGCGCTCATTTTTGTAAAAAGTGTTTGAAATTATTTCACACAAATGGAGTCAGTGACGTCATTTTACGTCACATATTCTTAATTTAGGCATCATTCGAGAGCTATTGACTCTCATAACACCTTTTATAAAATTTTCCCAAGAAATATGAGTTTTTAGCTGTCTCTTTTAAAACCGTAAAAATCAAACCAAACTTCCAATATTACCACCAATGAGATATTCCAAGACAAGAATATCAAAATTAATATTTAATTACTATTAATTCAGGAAAACAATTGGACAAAAATGCATCGCTAAACAATCCAATCTTCATTTCTGGGTGGGTGGCCGCTGCAATTTAATTTCGTGACCCATCCTAATATACATAGTTTCTATGGCGAAAAAAGTCAAATCGAAAGCGACATTTTTAAGGGGCCTGTATCTAAATCTGAACCGATCTGATCCACTTTTATCATAGATGCTTCGAGATTAAATATAAGTTGCTGTGGCAACATTGAAGAAAATCGGTTAAATATGTGGTCTCTAGAGCGGAAAAAGTCAAATCGAGAGTGAAATTTGTATGATACCTACATATATCTAAATCTGAATCGATCAATTTCACCACAGATGTATCAAGTTGAATTACAGGGTGCCAGCAAATCGTGTAAAATATGTGGTTCTATAGCGGAAAAATTCAAATAGAGAGCGACATTTAAATCTGAACCAATTTACTTCAAATTAAAACGCTTTCGTCCTTCGCCCACAAATTTTACATGTGCCAATTTTTGTTATTATCGGAGAATAATTGCAACCTGTACTTTGATTACAAGAATAGATGAACGGACAGACAAAAGGGGATAAAAAGTGTGATTCTATGTCGATCTGTATAATAAACGATGGGTCTATCTCGTTTCCTTTTGGGCGTTACAAGCAAATGCACAATACATAATACCCTAGTGGAGTGTATACAAACTTTGTTTGCATTTTTCATGCCTAACGGAGGAAACTGGCACAATTCCAGCATATCACCACCGATTAGTAACAATTCCATTTTTTTCTTATTTGAAAAGGTAGGTAAGTTTTATAATAACTGCACAATAAAAATTGCTGTTAGGGTGGTGTAACACTTTAACATATTTGACATTTAAATTTTAGTTAAGATGCCCATTTCTTTCTGAATCTTGTGCCCGACTGGGACTTTTATTGTCAAGAAAGCGACTGCAATAATGAATTTCAAAAACGTTTATTAACGAATTTATTTGAGACTTGTGCGGGCTAAATTTTTTCGACCCCCCAAAAGAATGCGACTTAATTTATAATGAAGTACATTTTTGGTATTCCTGAAATAATGCTATTATAACCATAATGGTTTTCATATTTTTACGCTTTTTGCCCTTTCTGTAAAATTATGAAAGTGAAACTTAGGTCTTCCGATATTTTAGGAAATTTCCATTCATTTGAGTACCCACTCTTGTATGAGGCATAGCCCATTGGGCTCGTGTTTTTGAATCAATCTTAAGATATGATATGATATTTGTTTCCTCTTGTATCCGCACCGCATAAACTGCAATTCAGCCTTTCTTAATGTCTTTGGCTCCTATTCACTGGGGTGAAGGAATAATTAAGCGTCTCAACTGGTATAAAAGTCATTCCATGCCAAACGGTACGGATTTTTAACATCACTGGCTAGTATTTCTTTGGAAGTCCTTATTGAAAATATATATAGGGCTTATATTCAAAACAGATTTTCTCCTTAATCTTAAGAGTAATTATAAATCATTCTTCTACAGTTTAATCTAAATAGGACTACTAATTGCTACGATTAAAAAGTTTTCAAAATTTCCTATTATTCAAGGCTTTATGGTTCATAATCACTTTTGCATGACTAAAAATTGAGCACTATGAATGTTGAAATAAGCATAACTATAAATTGAATATTTTTGGAAATTTATCATTTTCGCTTTAAATATGACTCAAGATTTCGACCCAAAAAGGATTTCGATCATCATCGACTTTGATGAAAATTGGCACATACATTCTACTAGTGATTGCGGGCAATATACAGTTTACCGTAGCCCAAACTAGTACTTGGTTTAAGTTTTACAGTGGTCCAAAGTTGGTTATCTCGGGGTTTTTTTGGGAAGAGGTGGCTTCTTTATCGATAGCATAACTCTATATCGCGTCATCAAATTTTAACGATATTGAATCTGTATGAAAATATGAATATGAATGTTCAAGGACTCAAAAAAAAATATATCAATCCTTGAATATTCTGATTAATTTTCTTTATTTTGTTTTGTATTTTAGCTTATGTTATTCTCTACAAAATATCTCTAAATAATTCAGGGTGGGGTGACCATATGTTAAGAAATTTCGGCTGTTTTTCCAAGGTATTGCGTTATTTCAGCAAGGTCAAATTTTTTCATTTATATCTATGTACATTAAAGTCGCTTCAAAACAAAAATTGTCGATGTTCTCGACTAAAATGAAAGATTTGTTTATTTTACGGGTTTTCCCACAATATTTCACTGTTATTTTTGTCCGTTCGTGAGCTGGACGAAGAATTCACTATGGGAATGGAAATTAGAAATTAAAATCTGGATCCTCAAAAACTTCCAGTATGACCCAGTGTAAAGGGCAGATTTTTACGATTTTTTTGCATTTCTATAAAACCCGCTAAATTTACACTTTTGAGTTCGACTTGTGTTCTTAGGTTCTCGTTGGAGAAGTATTGATTGCAATTTTAAGAACTTCTTAACAGATTGAAGGTCGCCCATTTTTTTCATTGATTTAAATGTGAAATAACAGCTGACATATGGAGTCATTTGCATTGTAAACATATTCTACTCTTATGCAAAGCTTTTAAAAAAATCTGAAATTTTGGGCTTTGAATGGATGGACGAAGGGAAGAATATCTGTTAAAAATACTTCAAATAAAACATGAATAATCTAAATAAACTTTTTAGGGGGAAACTTGAAATGGTTGTTACTGCTAAAATAACACACATAGAAACATGAAGTTTGAAATATTTTGAACAAATTTTCTTCTCTTTCATGTGATACCCATATCACCATTCTACGAAAGTAAATTACTAAAACAACTATATCCTTTGGAATATAAAAGTCCTGTAAAAAGGAAAAACGACCACGAAATAAACTAGTCAGGAAAGGCTAAAGTCGGGCGTCCGAATACAACTCAATTCGGTAATAAAGTCAAAAAGGAATGCATTTTTGTATCCTGTAAATGTGTGTGTTGGACAACAAATTTTAAAGCGGAAAGGACATTTGTATAGGGTATATTGAAATCTGGAACGAAATAGGTGAAATATATATGTAATGTTTGGCCAAAATCGTTAAAACATTTGGGAGCAACATTTGTATGGGGGCTAAATCTAAATCTGAACCGATCTAGCTCACTTTAGCCACAGGTGTTTCTAGTTGGATTATAAGATGTTGTGCCAATTTTAAAGAAAATCAGGTACACTATGTGGTTTCTAGAGCGAAAAATGTCAAATGTCCCATATCCCGGGAAATTCGTACGGGAATCCCGCGGGAATTCAGTAGAAAATTTTACGTATTTCTTCGCATATTTTTTCCATTATTTCCACAATAAAATTAGAAATGTTGTATACAAATTTAGATCACATAGCTTTTAATCAGGTATGTCAAATATTGCAGTTGGATGACAAAATATTTTTAAGCTGCGTTCGGATGTAGGCTCAAAATCCACTTTTTTGGATTTTTCCTGTCAAGCTCCATATGAATAAATTAAAATTCAGAAAAAATAGATTTTGGGCATGTATTCGAACGCCAAAATAATAATTTAAATTTTTCGAAGCGACAGGACAAAGAACAAACATTTCATTTAATGCTCTACTCACTACTAATGTGAACGATCGTTCTCCGTCGCGTCCACATTTTCCAATCAAATAAGAAATATCTGATCTTTAATTGATTTTGAAACTTGAAAAGATGTTTGAATTGATCTCACATTGCGCTTTATTATATGAATTCTGTAACAGGTTCGTTGTGAAATATATATTTATTTTACTTTAATAAAATGTGAATGTTTCATTGGAAAAAATAAGCTTAACTCATGGTAAACAGTATGTTGACGATTTCCCGTGCTGTCCCGGGATCCCGGGAAATTGAAAAAATAATTCCCGTTTCCCGGGAAATGAAAAGTACGGGAAATTGCAAACCCTAGGTACAATATGTGGTTTCTAGAGCGGAAAAAGTCAAATCGGGAGCGACATTTGTATGGGGCTATATCTAAATCTAAACAGATCTAAACCACTTTAGCCACAGGTATTTCTAGTTGGATTATAAGATGTTGTGCCAAATTTAAAGAATATCGGGTTCAATATGTGGTTTCTAGAGCGGAAAATGTCAAATCGGGAGCGGCTTTTGTATGGAGGCTATATCTAAATCTGAATCGATATGCCTCAAATTAAATAGCGTTCGTCCTTGATCCACAAAACTTACTTTTGCCAATTTTTGTTATGATCAGACTATAATTGCGACCTGTAATTTGATAACAACAATAGATGGACAGGCGGACATACAGACGGACAGACATACGGACATTGCTAAATCGATTCAAAAGGTGATTCTAAGTCGATCGGTGTAATTAACAATGGGTCTATCTCGCTTCCTTTTGGGTGTTACAAACAAATGCACAAAAACATAATACTCTCGTGAGGTGTTTAAAAAACTGAATATGCAGTTTTGCTATTTGTGACCTATAGTTTGAGTTCTCGATCTTAGTAAATTTTACATTTTTTTCAAAAAGTAGATGCAAATGACTCCATGTGTGTACGATGCAAATGACTCCATATGTCAGTTGTTAATTGACATTTAACCGATTAAAGGCGAACCGTTTGAAAATGTAAGCGCCCCTCAATGAGTTAAGAAGTTCTTAAAATTGCAAATGGCGATAAATACCTCTCCAACGAGCCCCTAAAAACACAAATCGAACTGAAAACGTGGAAGTTTAACGGATTTTATAAAAAATGAAAAATTTTGGGCTTGCTGAAATAACGCAATTCTTTGGAAAAACAGCCGTAATATGTTAACCTCTGGCCACACCACTCTGATTTTTTGATATTTTGTAGAGAATAGCATAAGCTAAAATACAGGATATTCATGGATTAAAATTATTTTTAATTTTTTGAGTCCTTGTTACCCTAAATTTAGAAAAATGTTTTTAACAAAATCGTTGTAGAGAATTTCAACATTCGGTGCTCCATTTTTATACACTCAACGAGAGTATTATGTCTTTGTGCATTTGTTTGTAACACCCAAAAGAAAGCGAGATAGACCCATTGTAAATTATACCGATCGACTTAGAATCACTTTTTGAATCGATTTATCAATGTCCGTCTGTCTGTCTGTCCGTCTGTCCATCTATTGTTGTAATCAAATTACAGTCCGATCTTAACAAAAATTGGCACAAGTAAGTTTTGTCGATCATGGACGACCGCTATTTAATTTGAGGCATATCGGTTCAGATTTAGATATAGCCCCCATACAAAAGTCGCTCCCGATTTGACATTTTCCGCTATAAAAACCACATATTGAACCCGATATTCTTTAAATTTGGCACAACATCTTATAATCCAACTAGAAATACCTATGCAAAAATTGGGTAAGATCGGTACAGATTTAGATATAGCCCCCATACAAATGTCGCTCCCGATTTGACATTTTCCGCTCTAGAAACCATATATTATACCCGATTTTCTCTAAATTAGCCACTTTTGAATATAAGCCCTCGATATGTATTATTATGAATATGCAGCCATATATATACTAATGTCAATAATAAAAAAATTCGGCGCTCTGTACTACGCCCTACCTGGCAATCAGAAAACTTTACTTTTTTGCTGCAAAAGCACTGTCCGATATTTGTTCGCAAATTGCAAAAAATAATAAACGTACTTTTTATATACGTAAATATTAACACATACTGACACAATGCTCTCGGTATATAGAAGTTTATTTACATTTATATTAAATGCACGTGTACATGTATGTATGCATGTGTGAGTGTGTGTGCCTGTGTTTGTATTCATTCATCTCAGCATGAATCATTATTCATGCTGAGATTTCCGGAGTCAAATTGACATGACCATTTGACACGATGCTAAACAATGGCCAGCGTGTTTAATAACGTTTTTATTTACGTATGAACTGAACAAAAACTTTATTGCCAATCGTAAAGTTTTCTTTCTCTATGTGTGTTGTCTTTCGCCGGATTGTGTGTTAACTGAGGCGGTGGCAGCCACATCACACGTCATGCGGTACAGTCAGTCTCCGGTCTGCAATGTTGGTGGTTGATGGTCGATGGCTTGGTGATGGCACCCAAAAGACTTTGAAATTGACCCACTGTGCCTGTTATGTTCATCAAGCCAAGTCAGCACAATTTCCTCTGCTGCAACATCATCGACACATCATGAATATTAACTAGACTCTGGGGCATACATACGCACAGTTAATTGCAACGTCGAAGCATAAGACCAAACTTTGATTAAGTTTATATTAACTATGCAAGGGAGAAGGTGTTGGGGGAGGGGGGGAGGGGTAGGAGTATACCTCCTCCAACCAGAAAGAAGTATGCTTTCTTATTATCTCTTGAATTGTTTGCAATTTTATTAAAGACGAAGACTTACTCCGCTGTCCAACAAAAAAGAAAAGATACAAAACGAAAACTAAGTCGTTAAGAAATTAAGTGAAAATCAAATTGGCAGATACGAAAACTTAAATAGGTTTAAATTTCACTTGTCATAACATAGGTTTCACATTGAAATATTCCTCGGAGACCTATAAAATACATGGGCCATACTCAAGAATCTTCTAATTAATGGAATGAAATGTATATATGTAATGTATTTATTTTAAGTAAGTTTTTTGGATGTGACCATGGATTTTGTTTCGAATAATACCGGTGGATTCGAGGTTGTGGCAATTACGAACAAGAACTGTACCAAGAATATTATAATATTGTTTTCCGATATGGACACACTATTCCGATATGAAATATCCACATCTTTTCGACCAGCCCCTTAATACAAAGCAGACCAAAAAAGTGGAACTTGTAGTGGATTTTATAAAAAATTAAAAATCAGCATTCACACTGTAACTTTTTCACGAAAACTATGCAATGTTGCAAAAATCCACAAATCGCGGTTGCAATTGCATTCATTCCAACTTTCTAAATCTGCGATTCTGAAATAATTCTGTCACAAATATATAGTCAGCAATTATATGCCAAACAAGTAAGGAAAGGCTAAAGTCGGGCGGGGCCGACTATATGATACCCTACACCACTCCCTGCGTATATACCTGTTTTTTTAAACCCAGTTGTTTTATGAGGGCTATAAATTATACATCTTTAGTCAAATTTAACGAAAATGGCAAAATTGATTGGCTGTAATAAGTTGAATCTGAAGTGTTATGTAATCAAATTAGAAACTGATAATGAGCGGTGGAAATTAATAATGTTAATAATTAATAATTAGTAATGCTCCACCTTTGCTGTAAGTGTTCCTAACTGATATATAACATGACTAGCAGTACCCGCTGCTTCGCACGCGAAAAAGCCAGTTATTTGTTAATTTTATCCGTCTTTGTTTTTGGATAGTATTTATTTAATTTTCTTTTGGTGGATATAGATAAATCTAAAATAGTAATTTGGAAACCTCCTATTAGCTAGCACTCACACACAGTCAAAGGAATGTGCTTGTCGATATACACTATTTTAGCTGAACTACTTCGTATGTATAATTTCCACCAAGTTTTGAACAAAATATTACAACCATTTATATCCTCGATCTCATGTTTCTAGATTCAGCCAGCCAGTTTATAACATTTAGCACTTCTTTCCCAAAAAGTACACATTTCGAAAAATCACTATAGGTAAAATGTGTTTTTGCTTCCCCAAAAATATGTACTTTATTTGGTAACACATTTATTCCTTGTTGTGCCGTATCCCCCCTTTTAAGTACAAATTTTGTAATATCCATTTATGTTCCGCGCTTACGTAATTAAATGATTGTACACCATTTTTATCCCTTTTCGTCCCGCGCACCCCTTAAAAGTACAAATTTCGAAAAATCAAACTACTGCGCTTCTATATGGTCAGAGAAATTTACACACTAAATTTCACGACTATAGCTGAAATATTTTAGTTGGTACTATTTTTATACCGCTCATTGTTTATAAGTACAGAATTAGAAAAATTCGTTAAGATTTGCGATTCTCGTTGTCAGAGGAATTTACACACCACATTTAACGACTATAGCTCCAATACTTTAGTAGGTACTACTTTTATCCCTTGTTGCTCACCCCAAAAAGAAAATGTCAAAAAATCCTTTAGATTGCGCTTTACACACAGTTTACACTCCAAATTTCCCGACTATAGCTGCAATTCTTAAATTGGACCCCTTTTTGTCCCGCCTACCCCCTAAAAATACAAATTTCGAACAATTCAATTATACTGCGCTTCTACATGGTCAGAGGAATTTACATATCAAATTTCACGATTCTAGCTATAATACTTTAGTTGGTACAATTTTTATCCCATTTTGTCCCTCTCACCCCCTAAAAATACAAATTTCGAAAAAATCTATTTTTACTTCGTTTCTATATGGTGAGAGGAATTTACATACCACATTTCACGATTCTATCTGCAATACTTTAGTTAGTCCCATTTTTATCCCTTTTTGTCCCGCTTGCCCCTTAAAAGTACAAATTTCGAAAAATCCAATTTTACTCCGTTTCCATATGGTCAGAGGAATTTACATACCAAGTTTCACGATTCTAGCTGTAATACTTTATTTGGTACCATTTTTATCCCTTCTTGTCCCGCTTGCCCCTTACAGGTACAAATTTCGAAAAATCCAATTTTACTTCGTTTCTATATGGTCAGAGGAATTTACATGCCAAATGTCACGATTCTAGCTGTAATACTTTAGTTGGTACCATTTTTATCCCTTTTTGTCCCGCTCGCCCCTTAAAAGTAAAAATTTCGAAAAAATCTAATTTTACTTTGTTTCTATATGGCCAGAGGAATTTACATACCAAATTTCACGTTTCTAGCTGTAATATTTTAGTTGGTACTACTTTTATCCCTTGTTGCTCACCCCTATAAGAAAATATCAAAAAATCCTTTAGATTGCGCTTTACACACAGTTTACACTCCAAATTTCCCGACTATAGCTGCAATTCTTAAATTGGACCCCTTTTTGTCCCGCCTACCCCCTAAAAAGTACAAATTTTGAACAATTCAATTATACTGCGCTTCTACATGGTCAGAGGAATTTACATATCAAATTTCACGATTCTAGCTGTAATACTTTAGTTGGTACCATTTTTATCCCATTTTGTCCCTCTCGCCCCTTAAAAGTAAAAATTTCGAAAAAATCTAATTTTACTTTGTTTCTATATGGTGAGAGGAATTTACATACCAAATTTCACGTTTCTAGCTGTAATATTTTAGTTGGTACCATTTTTATCCCTTTTTGTCCCGCTCTCCCCTTAAAAGTACAAATTTCGAAAAATCCAATTTTACTTCGTTTCTATATGGTCAGAGGAATTTACATGCCAAATGTCACGATTCTAGCTGTAATACTTTAGTTGGTACCATTTTTATCCCTTTTTGTCCCGCTCGCCCCTTAAAAGTAAAAATTTCGAAAAAATCTAATTTTACTTTGTTTCTATATGGCCAGAGGAATTTACATACCAAATTTCACGTTTCTAGCTGTAATATTTTAGTTGGTACTACTTTTATCCCTTGTTGCTCACCCCTATAAGAAAATATCACAAAATCCTTCAGATTGCGCTTTACACACAGTTTACACTCCAAATTTCCCGACTATAGCTGCAATTCTTAAATTGGACCCCTTTTTGTCCCGCCTACCCCCTAAAAAGTACAAATTTCGAACAATTCAATTATACTGCGCTTCTACATGGTCAGAGGAATTTACATATCAAATTTCACGATTCTAGCTGTAATACTTTAGTTGGTACCATTTTTATCCCTTTTTGTCCCGCTTGCCCCTTAAAAGTACAAATTTCGAAAAATCCAATTTTACTCCGTTTCCATATGGTCAGAGGAATTTACATACCAAATTTCACGTTTCTAGCTGTAATATTTTAGTTGGTACCATTTTTATCCCTTTTTGTCCCGCTCTCCCCTTAAAAGTACAAATTTCGAAAAATCCAATTTTACTTCGTTTCTATATGGCCAGAGGAATTTACATACCAATTTTCACGTTTCTAGCTGTAATACTTTAGTTGGTACCATTTTTATCCCTTTTTCTGCCGCTCGTCCCTTAAAAGTACATATTTCGAAAAATCCAATTTTACTTCGTTTCTATATGGCCAGAGGAATTTACATACCAAATTTCACGATTCTAGCTGTAATATTTTAGTTGGTACTACTTTTATCCCTTGTTGCTCACCCCTATAAGAAAATGTCAAAAAAATCCTTTAGATTGCGCTTTACACACAGTTTACACTCCAAATTTCCCGACTATAGCTGCAATTCTTAAATTGGACCCCTTTTTGTCCCGCCTACCCCCTAAAAAGTACAAATTTCGAACAATTCAATTATACTGCGCTTCTACATGGTCAGAGGAATTTACATATCAAATTTCACGATTCTAGCTATAATACTTTAGTTGGTACAATTTTTATCCCATTTTGTCCCTCTCACCCCCTAAAAATACAAATTTCGAAAAAATCTATTTTTACTTCGTTTCTATATGGTGAGAGGAATTTACATACCACATTTCACGATTCTATCTGCAATACTTTAGTTAGTCCCATTTTTATCCCTTTTTGTCCCGCTTGCCCCTTAAAAGTACAAATTTCGAAAAATCCAATTTTACTCCGTTTCCATATGGTCAGAGGAATTTACATACCAAGTTTCACGATTCTAGCTGTAATACTTTAGTTGGTACCATTTTTATCCCTTCTTGTCCCGCTTGCCCCTTACAAGTACAAATTTCGAAAAATCCAATTTTACTTCGTTTCTATATGGTCAGAGGAATTTACATGCCAAATGTCACGATTCTAGCTGTAATACTTTAGTTGGTACCATTTTTATCCCTTTTTGTCCCGCTTGCCCCTTAAAAGTACAAATTTCGAAAAATCCAATTTTACTTCGTTTCTATATGGTCAGAGGAATTTACATACCAAATTTCACGATTCTAGCTGTAATACTTTAGTTGGTACCATTTTTATCCCTTTTTGTCCCGCTCGCCCCTTAAAAGTAAAAATTTCGAAAAAATCTAATTTTACTTTGTTTCTATATGGCCAGAGGAATTTACATACCAAATTTCACGTTTCTAGCTGTAATATTTTAGTTGGTACTACTTTTATCCCTTGTTGCTCACCCCTATAAGAAAATATCAAAAAATCCTTTAGATTGCGCTTTACACACAGTTTACACTCCAAATTTCCCGACTATAGCTGCAATTCTTAAATTGGACCCCTTTTTGTCCCGCCTACCCCCTTAAAAGTACAAATTTCGAAAAATCCAATTTTACTTCGTTTCTATATGGTCAGAGGAATTTACATACCAAATTTCACGTTTCTAGCTGTAATACTTTAGTTGGTACCATTTTTATCCCTTTTTCTGCCGCTCGTCCCTTAAAAGTACATATTTCGAAAAATCCAATTTTACTTCGTTTCTATATGGCCAGAGGAATTGACATACCAAATTTCACGATTCTAGCTGCAATACTTTAGTTGGTACCATTTTTATCCCTTTTTGTCCCGCTCGCCCCTTAAAAGTACAAATTTCGAGAAATCCAATTTTACTTCGTTTCTGTATCGTCAGAGGAATTTACATACCAAATTTCACGATTCTAGCTGTAATACTTTAGTTGGTACCATTTTTATCCCGCTCGCCCCTTAAAAGTACAAATTTCGAAAAATCAAATTTTACTTCGTTTCTATATCGTCAGAGGAATTTACATACTAAATTTCACGATTCTAGCTGTAATTCTTTAGTTGGTACCATTTTTATCCCTTTTTGTCCCGCTCTCCCCTTAAAAGTACAAATTTCGAAAAATAAAATTTTACTTCGTTTCTATATGGTCAGAGGAATTTACATACCAAATTTCACGTTTCTAGCTGTAATACTTTAGTTGGTACCATTTTTATCACTTTTTGTCCCTCCCTTCCCTTAAAAGTACAAATTTCGAAGAAATCAAATTTTACTTCGTTTCTATATGGTCAGAGGAATTTACATACCAAATTTCACGTTTCTAGCTGTAATACTTTAGTTGGTACCATTTTTATCCCTTTTTGTCCCGCTCGGCCCTTAAAAGTACAAATTTCGAAACATTCCTATTTGTAGCTCGTCTGCATGGTCATTGCAAGGAACTCACTGAATTTCATGTTTATAGCTACTGCCGTTTAGTCAGGACGAAGGTTCGATGTTTATCCCTTTTTGGGCCATTTTATCCCCTAAAAGTACGAATTTCGTAAAACCCTTTCTTAGTCGACGTCTACGTCATATTTGGGAACTACCCTGAAAATTTCATGACCCTGGCTTCAGCCGTTTGGTCTGGGGGCTGGTCAATGATAAGTCAGTCAGTCAGTCAGTCAGTCAGTAACGCAACTCTTTTATATATATAGATGTAGAAAATACGTCTAAAATCGGGATCCATGGTTCATTTCACAAGTAAGTGCTCGTATGTGAAATAATCCATGATCTGGAAAATTTAATCCAGATCCGATGTAATATGAAATATATAAAACGATAATATTGAAAATTGGTGGGACAGTTGTATTTGGAAACATTGACCCGAGAGTAAATATAATATGATTTGGAAAAATTGACTAAGATCCGATGACAAATACAGATTTTACAGCGGTAATCGGATAAAGTGGAAGGACGTTTGTAGCCTATAAAAACACTTGGGGTTGTACCATAACATGGACCATTATAGATCCCGTTAGGCATTCCTAGTGGAAATGAGTCAAGATCTGCAAAATTGTATAAAGATCCGATGTAAGATATAGGTTCTGAAGCGGTAATACTGTAAAATGGGGGCCATTTGTATGGGAATTGTGCCAAAATAGGGACATATATATTTGACTTTCATAGTAGGTATACCTAGTTGAAATATAACACGATCTGCAAAATTTGAAAAACTTCCGATGTAAAATGTGGCTCTAGAGGGATAATACTAAGTACTAATACTAAATGGGGGCCATTTTTAAGGGCGCTACATTAAAAAGTGGACCAATATAAATCACTTTCAAAGTAGGTATTCTTCGTTGAAATATGACATGATATTCAAAATTATGTCGAGATTTAATGCACGATGTGGTTTCTAGAGATGTAATAGAGTAGAATGGGGACCCAATTTGTATGGATGCTATACCAAAATATTGACCCATATATTTGACTTTCATAATATGTCTTATTAGTTTAAATGTAACTCAAAATTTGATAAACTTCCGATGTAAATTGTGGGTCCTAGAGGGGTAATAATAAAAATGGGGGCCATTTGTAAGGGCGCTACATTAAAAAGTGGGTCCATATCGATCACTTTTAAAGTAGGTACTCTTAGTATGAAATATGAATATAATATAATCTGCAAAATTGTAAAGACTTCCGATGTAAAATGTTGGTCCTAGAGAGGTAATGATTCAAATGGTGGCCCACTTATAAGGGCGCTACATTAAAAAGTGGCCTTT